>VMTU01000119.1:0-32794 GCA_016759055.1 Paramecium bursaria
AAAAAACGATTTGAAAAACAATTGCAAGTATGGTGACTATCCCTTGTAGAGACCATATTTACATTTAGCTTATCTATTCTTACACTAATTCATTCATAGATATGATGGCAAGTATTTGAAAAAAACACATTAAAATGATGAACCTATTTGTAGTAAAATATATTACAGAAATGAATGTATTGATAGTAATTGCCCTAATTATCCATTTAAAATTATGAGTATGAGGTATAGTGGGAATGTTAATAAATTGGTGTATAAAATCAAAGTAAATTAAGGGATCTCTCTAGCTCTCACCAACTTGATTATGCTCATTCCTGCCTATGATGCAGGCCATAACAATGATAACACAATATCTAAAAAGTTGTTTGAGTAAAAAAATGTCGCTAATGTTTACAATCCTGCAGTAATGTGAACAATTTAAGGTTCAGGTTAAATTAAAATATGTGCTTAAACTAATATATATGCAGGCGTTATCTAATTGAATGAACATGCTTCTGAGAATGGAAAATTCGCTAAAGCATAAAATCCCGACAAAGTCAATATAAATTGCAATCCTGTGATTGCCAACATAATACGAGTGCAATCTTAATTCAATTAATATAGTGATTTATTCCCAAAATGAATATATCCCAACGAAATGAGTACTAAACAGAGGCATTTTTTAGCTCCAAGCACAACCACACTATTGTTCTATAGAAGTTCAAAACCCAATATCAGATAGAGGAGCTGTGATATTATGAATATAGCAGCCAATAGCTTAGGATTCTTGAGTGGTGATGTTTCAACTGACACTGTAGGTATGTGGAAGCTATAACTTGATTCCTATTTGTTTAATAGTGATTTAGATGAATCGTGAAACATATAATATATATATAATTAATTTTTATCATAAACGCTTTGCAAAATCTAAAATCCACAACAGAAAATGAGTATCATAATCCAAACTCTCCATCTAATCCAATCTACGCTAACCGTAAACCTTAATACTCAGAATATAATAATAGAGAGCTAAAAACACATTATCATTCCCCTTAAAGGTTAATAAATGTAATTTACCGCATATCCATATAACATGAATTCCGTCTTCTCCTTCCTATGAGATTTGATCAACTAACTAACTTGAGCTGAATATAAATGAACTGTGATATCTGAGCTTAAATCTCTTTAAACTATCCAATATTTATCCTCTGGTTTGGGACTTTTTTTGTTAAACATCTAATCGTGTACACCCTTCTCCAAAATTCTTATAGCAAACAAATTATAATATAAGACTAATTTTGTGTCCTTATATTTCTTAGTTTCAAATTTAATCGCAATATTGATCAAATTATAGAATGTCACTAAAATGATCTCTCCGTCAGAAGGTTCAAGAGTATTTAATAAGTTCTAATACTTTGCGCTTGCTGAACCATCCCTGAATGCAATCAGCCTTTCTAACACTCTCTTCCTATGTCCGATCGGAAAGACTCTATCAGAATAATTTATATCGAGCATTCTCCACATAAGTTTGATATACTTTCTATCTTTCATGAACTATCTTCTATCCCCATAATATTATTCCATCAAATCTTTATTCTAATTGAGGTGTTACTCAATTTTTATTCTGTACCTTTAGTCTTTTTTTGTTAGCTTTATAAACTCTATCAATGAGACAACTCTTGTCTCCTATCCTCTATTAAAAAACTCATCTTCATAAAAGTAATTATATTCGCTAATTTTAATTCTAAAATATTTAACTGAAAATATATTCAGGTGATAAAGTACAGCCCCAAATAAATTAAGGAATCTGGGTAGGAATATCTTATAATATATTCTCTTAAACTTAAACATCTATGCATATGGATCTCTTATTTTCATATAATCACTTAATAGACAGGCTGTTAATTGGATCTCTTTGATCAATCTAAATGCATTCGCATCCTATTCATTCTCATCGTCTTTAAAAATATTTTTAATTATACCATCATCTTCAGCAAATGCACTTTAGCTATACATATCAACTATTCTTTAATTTTTCTCAATTTGACGCTATTCCTCCCTATATTTATTATTATAATGCTCTCTAAAATAAAATTTCAACTCAAAATACTTGATCTATTCGGTTGCCTAAAATCGTCTCAATGGCTTTGACATGCTTTATTTGGATGGATTATCCAAAGTGATGAATCGAGGACTATCATCTAGAATCAATCGCTCTTGTTATTGGGAGATTGATTTGAAATTTAACTCATTCCTATTTATGGGTGCCTCCTCTTCTTTTTTTTACTTCGTGAATGAGTATGAATAAATAATTGCAATTATAAGTAAAATGATGCCAACACATGAATATGGGCTATTTTTTTTATTTACAATAAATTACTATTTCTCATAGTATTCAACGCAAAATGCTAAAGAGATCAAAATAACTAATCCTCCCTATATCTATTTAGCTTTCATTGATGCTATTTTTTTTGTGTTTAATCAAAATAATATATTGGAAGAAAAAATTAAAAAAACAAAGAAAGTATATCAATCATCAAAAGAGTTTTTCCTATATTCAATGACATCAGTAATAAATTAGTTTGTATCATATATTTCAATGGGCTTCTTAGAATCTTTTACTATCTTTCTAATAACTCCCATTTTACATTCACGATAATTTTAAAGGTCGACTTTGTATTTTTAAAATAAAATACCTAATTTCTCAGCTCTTTTGAGCTAATAATAATAATCTTCTAGAGTTTTTCTTGGTACCCCCACTTACTCGGCTGCTTAATCAAGAGTAAATTTAACTATTCTTCCATTCTCAATATACCGAGTTTCATAGATGTGTCTTTTAAGTTTTATATACCTCCATTTCTCAACCATTTCCATAGCCTCATAGACATATCGCTCTTTAATTCGTTTTATTGCTGGAATCAAGTGCTCTTAGTCCATTTTGATAATCAATAAACTAAAAAAAAAAAATAATGAATAAAAAATTGAATTTATCTTCCTCGTTTTATACAATGGCAACAGAACCAGAAGAAGCTACACAAGATCTTATAGAGAGATTCAAAGATCTTCAAATAAGTCAAGCTGACAATCTCAGTCACATCTAGAAATTGAGACGCCAAATTGCAGAATATTCAATCAAAATTGATACAGAGAAGGAGAAATATAAGTAACTCTAAAGTTTATAGTAACACTTTCTAATTAATTTAGAGTGAAAATTCCCTAAATCTTAATATCTAATATAGAGAAAAGATAGAATAATATTAATCGGAGTTCTCCCAAATATAAGAGACCTTAAAATAATTTATACAGATAATACATAGTAAATTTTAGTTACCTGCTGGAACTTCAGTCGAAAAAATTTCAGAACTCCTACAAGAATTAGGTAGGTTGATAAGTGCAGCATAGATAAAGAGGGTCTACAGCATAACTTATGATGACGGTATAGAGGTGAGAATTCCATAAGAGGAGGCTAACAGATTGATCTTTCACCCAGAATCCGTCAAGCCAAAAATGGTCAAACATATGATAGATAAATGTGAGAAGCTCATTGAGCTATCAAACGATAACTTTGTATAAATATTTATAATAAGGGAATCGAAAATACTAAAAGGCTTTACTATCAACTGGAGGAGATACACTAAAAACTAAATTGTGAGAGTTTACTTGTCAATATGGAACACAACCCAGTGATTATGGTCAATGTTTTGAATGAAATCTAATAACTTGAAGTTAATATAATGGAGAGAATGAAAGTTATGATACTAGATACTAGAAAACGTTTAGCCATAATGGAAATGGAGAAATAAACACAATGAAGAATAATAATATATTTTTTCTTAAAAAAAATTATTAAAATATGTTTGTAATCCTATCATCCTTTTCTCTTTGAAAGTCTCCATGCATTTGGATCTCCGAACTTACACTATAAAGGTTCTAATTTTTCCGCCTTCTTCTTTTTTGATAAATGCCCCATTTAGTTATGAGCTTTAAAATAATTTGGAGCTACTTCAATCAGCCATTTAGGTTCTATTAAAAATTAATTTATTTAAATACCAATTTCACAAACTTCTCTCATATATTCTTTTGAAGTCATAACTAGCTCATGATACACACACCAAAGGGGGCCTTTATTAAATAAACTACTGCTTGGATGAATGTAAACCTAATGATTATCAGCTAATGTTCTATAACCTTCAGTTGGATCCTAAATATTGAGCAAATACTTTTTTTGCGACATGAAAGAAATATCCAGCTGTAATTGCTTTTCTTATTTTCCAATAGTCCTTAATGCAACTAGTGATGGAAAATTTGTATCTCTCCATAATTTATAATAATTATTTCCTCACATCTTAGGCTCGCCTCATAGATCTCGACTAAATGTAATTTTCATGACACCAAACATTTGAGAAGTTATTCTTTTTCCACGAATCATAAACAGTTAGCAAAGTCAAATGATCACCTTCTGGTCTATGGAATCTCGCTTTCTTTTAATCAGCAATTTATTATTTATCTTTCGGTCTATAAAAAATATTGGGTTCAGAAAGCATAGCTATAATAGTAATGATTTCATCAACACACTCCAAATCAACTGCAGTCAACAGCATCTTAGCTTACGGAGGTTCAAGTGGAAACTCTGCCATCTTTCTACCCACCTTAGTGAGTAATCCCTCATCATCCAATGCTCCTAATGCATACAATTACTCCATGGCAGCAATCATAGTCTGAATGGGAGGAGGATCCATGAAATCAAAGTTCAACAAATCATGAATACCCATAGCCTTCAATAACAAGATAGTATTAGCTAAATTGGTTCTCTAAATTTCAGGCACTGATGTTGGTAACATTTCAGAATTAAATGCAGACTCAGTATACAATCTATAACACTTACCAGGCCCAGTTCTACCAGCTCTTCCTGCTCTCTACTAAGCACTAGCCTAACTGATTGGTGCAACTATCAAACTGTCCATTCCAAGTTTTGGATTATAAACCTTGATTTTAGAGAATCCAGGATCAACAACATAATAGATTCCATCAATTGTGATTGAAGCTTCAGCAATATTGGTTGCTATCACAATTTTACGTGCCCCCTAAGGAGCAGGCTCAAAAATCTTCTACTAAAGTTCGGTTGGTAAGGCTGAATAAACAGGTAAAATAATCAACTCAGGTGCATCTGGTCCTAGTTTTTTCATTCTATCATGCAACACCTAGCAAGCTGTATCAATCTCTTCTTGCCCAGTCAGAAACAAGAGAATATCTCCAGCTGGCTCATCCAAATGAATTTACATAACACAAATTAATGCAGCCTCTAAATAGTCCTCTTCTGGCTCATTCGTGAAAAACACCTCGACAGGAAAATTTCTTCCTGGAATACGAAAGATTTTGCAATTAAAGAAATATGATGAAAACTTTTCAGCATCCAAGGTTGCTGATGTCACAATCAAAGTAAAATCATTTCTCTTAGCTACGACCTATTTCAAAAGCCCAAATAAGACATCTGTATTAATAGTTCTCTCATGAGCCTCATCAAGCATAATAACACTATATTGACTCATATCCTTATCAATCAATGCCTCTCTAAGTAACATACCATCTGTCATATATTTAATAATTGTATTCGGTCCTGTACAATCCTCAAATCTGATAGCATACCCTACTTCATCACCCAATTGAACACCCATTTCTTCAGCCACTCTCTTAGCGACTGACATAGCAGCAACTCTTCTTGGCTGAGTACACCCTATCTTCATACCATTCCTACCATATCCAGCATCTTTTAGGTACTATGTAATCTAAGTAGTCTTACCAGACCCTGTCTCTCCAATGACAATAAGTATCCTATTCTCCTTTATTGCTTCAAGCAACTCATCCTTAAACGTATAAATTGGAAGCGACTCTCTCCACTCTTTAATACTCATGTGAGTCCTATTTCGTACGGTTGACTTAAACATAGCCTCCTTCTTCCAATCTGGTATTTCAATTTGTAAATTGTTATTATTTCCCAGTGTCTAGGCCAAAGGATCCTCTCTATACTTATCTCTCGTCAATTATTCATTGTTGGCCCTCTACTCTTATTCCCTCATTTCTCTTCTCTCTCTTGCAAATTGCTATGCATTCAAAGCCTCCCTCTAAAGCGTACCCTCTGGGTTCTTAACAACCCTGATCGGTGATAAATTAATTCCAGCCTTCGTGGTTTGACCCCTTAAGAATGGAGGTTCATAATCATTCATATCAATTTCTAAATCTTCCGAATCCGAAACAAGACCTTCAGATTCAGACTCCTACTTTAGTGCCTGAGTGTCAAACTTCTTGACAAGATTAGAATTATATTGTAATCTACTCTACTCCCATAATTCTGGTGATGCAATTCTCTTAATTTTTTTCTTCCCTGCTTCCAAGGGAGGATCCAATTTAACCCCCGTTATAGCACCAAACAACTTATTCACATTTGAAGACTGCTACTACTTAACTACCTAATCATACTCATTGAGAGTTTTAGCCTTTTTCTCAATTTCCTTCCCTGTCGCCTGATCAACATCTCTCATCGATAGTCCAATCTTTTCACTCACAATACTTATAACCTTAACAAACACTTTCTAATTCCTCTTCAATATATCAAATGGATTAGTGACCCTCTTCTCCCTTATATTTGATATATGCACCAATCCCTCCTTCCTGCCCTTAAATCCAGACAATTAAACAAAAACTCCAAAATCCTACACCTTAGTCACAGTTCCCTCATAAATACACCCCCTCTCAATCTCACCATGAGTTTTCGGTGATATTGATCTGGGTTTCTCCTTCTTTGCCTTCTTATCCTTCTTCTTTTTCTTTGATTTCGATTTTGATTTTGATCGAGACCTTGATTTCTTTTTATTTTCTTAAGACTTCTCCTTCATCTCCAACTCCATAGGCTCTCTATTCTGTATTGCCAATCCTGTAAATCTTTAAATATCCTTCTTTGGAGGCTCAATTATTGGAGGTGGTGCCACCTACTCCACAGGCTAAACAACCTACTTCTATGGGAGCATTTTCTTTATAATATTATAGAGGGAGTTCGTAAACTATTCAGTGAAATCCGCATCAACCTCATCTAGCTTCTATTTGAATTCCTTATCAGATGCACTCTAACTACCCAACTCAATTATAAATTCAGCAAGAATCTTATCCTTAACGCCTGTATGATTCTCCAATTCTTGTAACACTTTAGAACATAAGGAAATGTACTAAAGTTTTAGAAATTGATTCATATGTTTTTTATATAAAATTATTCTGTGTATATTTCTTAGAGGAATTACTATACAAAAAGATATTTAACATCTATAGCAAATTTAAAAAAAAATATTTTTATGAATCTAATAAAAACATCCTATGCTCTTGGATATTTGGCTACTCTAGCATCATAAGCAATCTCTTGGAGTTTATTCAGTTAAACTCTCTACCACAAAGATCAACTCATCGTAATGTTTGGGGAATGTTCACCTTAAGATGATAAAAATTGCTCTTAAGTAAAATTAATTGCATGCTTGGTCTACATCTCTACCCTGATAGAGATTGCCCAATTCATATTTGGTGGTTTAGTCAACATCCTTTTCGTGTGTAATTGGATCTCTAGTATATAAAGATTCTAGAAATATTGGCTGGGTTAACTTATGTTGGTTTATGCTATCTAATGCACTCTCTATACATATGATGCCTTTTTGTTGAGAGAACTTGAAATTGATCAGAATATCAGCATCAACAACCTAGTTTTCCAGCAATTATTGGTGAATTCTTTCCTCAGCGTCTTGAAGATGATTATCTTACTTATTATCTTTGAGGATGCTTTAGAAAGAATGAAAATTTTCGTCTAAACTATATTGAATTAAAATCGAATAATTCAGAAGAAACCCGAAAATTCTGTCGAACAAATCAAGGTGATTGACATTGGATTTGATAAAAAGCAAGAAGCCTAGCCACAAGACTCCATAGTGATTGCCTTCAAAGAAATCTAATCAGCAATCAGTCTTTGAATATTTGAATATAATAAATTTTTTTCCTTCAAAATTTGATACATATTCGAACTTTACCAATAAATTTTAATTAATATTATATCACTCTTAATTATGAGTTTATGAATTAGAATTTTAATTAGACTCCTAATTAGACTCCTAATTAGACTCCTGATTGGACTCCCATTTAGACTCCTAACTAGACTTCTAACTATTCTCCTAACTCTCATTTTAATTATCCTACTCATCCTCACCATCATTAATTATTGCATCAAGGCGCCTCTAGAAATCCTCATCAATAAGTTTTTATTTCCTCCTTTCTTCTTTCTATTCCTCAGTCAATTTCTGATCATCTTCTAAGCTGAATTTTGTATCCCACTCCAATGCCAATGCTTCGATATCCACTTATTCCTATATCTTCTATACCAATGATCTCTTATTGTATAACTATTTGAGTTCTGGAACCTTCTCTTCCGACTTCTTAACCTTTTTACTGCTCGTAAAAATGGTCTTGTCATTAAACTCATTATCCTGCTTCAGAACATCCTTCTTCACCTTAACTAGGACTGTATATTTCTCCAACTCCTTTGGGTACTAATATATTTCATTAGTGACAACATCCTTAATGTCATTATCATCCTTATACAGCATGCATTTATCATTGCCATTAAATTCAAACAATTCCGCTAAATCATTATTGAATGATTTCCTCTTTCCAAACTACTCATCAATAATGCTTTTTGACAAATTATCCTTATTGAATTGTCTTTAAAGAATCTTCTCCTCATAAGTTCCACATGAAATCAATCTATAGATATGAACACTTTTCTTCTAGCCATCCCTCCATATCCTACCCATCAACTACAAGTCATTAGCTGGGTTCCAATCAATATCTATGCATATCATTCTATTAGCTCCAATAATATTCAATCCCGTCCCACCAGATTTAGAATTCAACAAAAAGACTGGATCGTCAGGATACTTATTAAACTGATCAACTATTTACTAACGAGCATTTTATGCAGTCTTTCCATCCAATCTCACAAACCTCACGCCCATCTAACTCATCAAACATTCCACTTGATCCAAGGTCTAACAATATTATGACGCTATAACAATCCTATCATCCTTTTTTATGCAATCCTCTACAATAATCTTTATCATCTAAAATTTGTCACTCGACTTATCAGTCAATTAATCTCTTAGAAATTAATAAGCCTTATTATCATCAAAGATTATCAAGTTAGGATGTGTGATAACCTTCCTTAAAAGATTAATTCTAAAAATTATTATAATAAATACACTTCCATGGATTGGTAATCCTTTTAACTCAAAAGCAATCTATACAGATATTACTAGTTCTCACTCATAGTGTTGAATATCAAGTACTCATATTTAGGTGGTATCATCTTCTACAATATTTCTTAAGTTCTCCTCAAAATGAACCATTTTGTCTTCTCCTATAACTCAAGTGCCCTCTATTCACCAACTGCTTTATCTGACCTACTTGCATCAGGCCTCTCTATCGCATATATGTAGTACTCATATATTCCCTTAAAGTGCTTATAAGTACTCAAAATGCCAGGATTGACAAAGTTTATGCAAGTATAAAATTCTTTTAAATTGTTTTGGATGGGTGTTCCAGTCAATATAACCCTCCTCCTGCATGATAATGTAGAGATATTCTCTACAGTTTTGATATCAGCATTCTTAAGTCTATGTCCCTCATCACATATTAGGAGATCACAAGACTCATTAATCTCCTTCGAATAGTCCCTTAAAGTCTCATAAGATATGATAAGCACCTTATAATCTTTAGACGATCTGAAATAATAAAGTGTCTTTCTTGGCTCCTCCTAACTTCGATTGACTGTCAAAAAGCTTAATCTAGTTCCAAGCCATTTTTTAATTTCATTACCCCAATTCTACAGAAGAGTTGTAGGAGCCACAATGACTGCCTTCCTCAACCCAATCTAAGTAATGCTCACCCAAATCAACGTAATTGCTTAAAGTGACTTACCAAGTCCCATAGTGTCAGCCAAAATGCATCCATTATAACCCTTTCGCCTCTCATCTGTGATGCAATCTAACATAAATTTCAATCCTTCAATTTGATGAGGTCTCATAACATCATGTATGAACTTCTCCAAAAAAAATATCAATCCAATTGAGATTAACTTCTTCTCATCTTATACATTTACTGCAGGAGCAACAGGAGCAACAACTTCTTCTGTCTTTTATCTTCTAAAGGCCATTTTATTTACTTATGGCAGGGGGTAGAAAACCTTACCAGTCTTAAAATCTTCCGCCGGAACTTGATTCAATATCTCATCTTAAATTTAAGATTAAATATCTTACAGCAAAATTATCCGAAACCATTTTCAGGTATGACCTTATGATTGCCAGAATACAATTAAAAGTTGTACATATCAAAGAGTTTGAATACATCTCCGTCATGATAAATTACACCATCTTCATAAAGCTTCTTCTTCTTTTTGATGTCTTTAGAATACATGACCCTAAAACATTTCGGTTCAGTCACCGGTGTATTATTCTCTTTTGCGGTAGCTATTAGAGTAGTGGGAATTTTGAATTTTCTCATATTTATTTTTATATTTGAAATTTTATTATCTAATCAGAGTAAATGAAATAACACAAAAAATCTATAATTCAAATTACGATTTAACTCTAAAAGGAAGGTCTTGATAAAGTTCTGGCAGTAGAAGCAGGTGATTACAATTCGCAAATCATTAGCATAGTATCACTCCTAGGACTATTAACCACTTGATTCTTTATTTAATTTTTTTCTTTTTCTTAAATTTACAATTAGTTTTATTGGTTAAGCCTGAATGAAAAAATTATCTTCAAGATCGCCATAAAAATGATCGCTATATAGGTCCCCAGTAGAGAATTATTCATTTCCAAACCACTTTAATTTAATTTCACTAAAATAGCTATAGATAATAAACATGAAGAAATAATGAAGATCTAGGTCAAGAATTTGACATATTGTGACAAGCGAGTAGTGTAATTGCACAATTTAAGTATTTATTTTAGTGTGAGATCGATTAGCATTAAAAATACGTCCACAATTAGGCAGACTATCAGGGTTACGCTAATTAGATTCGATAGTTGACAGCTTTCATGATAGATGTCACACACCTATATTTTTGTACTCAAGCAGTAAATGTTATTATTTAACAAGTATTAGCAATTATAAGCAGAAAATATATGATAGTTCGAATAAATCATCCAGCCAACACATTAACTGACTAAAAATGCTACATAAAACATAAGAGCTGACATTTCTTTCGTGTTCATCATTTTTTCCTGTGTAGTGTCGATATAAAAATATTTATACATTTATACTTGAAATATTTCTAAGAAAAATATAAGATTTATCTAATAAGAATTAAAAATATTTATATTATTTTTATAATGGGATAGACACAGACTTAGGTAACTAATTCTTGTTTTGCTTGCTCCACCCACCAAGAGAGTGTAATTTCTCAATAATTAATTAGAAAATAGAATGGAAGAAGCAATTAAAGTTTGAATGTTAGTAGTTGAATTGCGAATGGTCAAAAAAATTATTGAAATCTATGAAAAAGTTAAAAAAGTCCCCTAACCATGTTTTTTATCAATAAGTCTAGAGTGCAAATATGGAATTTAGATGTAAAAATTATGTATAATATTTTTTATTATAGGCAATCTACAAAGAAGCCAAAGAGCCAACTCTTATATAAATACATTAGGTTAGAGTAACATCGATGATTCCATCCCCATATCCAAGCTTCTTAAGACTACAGAATTAGTTGATATAGGCTAGGATTACACTGAAGAGATGTTGAGATATTTCATAAAAATTACGAAGCTCCTTGAGGGTTAATTAAAAAATACCGATCATCAATTGAACTTTGTGATGAACATATTTGTGGCAAGTTTCATTTCCCAACAAGACAATCAGAATATTGAGAAAATGTTTTATGACCTTCAAGAATTCGCGAGAATATACACCTAAGCCTTGAAGAATTATTATGACCATAAATATCTATTGAGTCAAGTCGGGTCTGTGGGTGGTTTATTCAATCGGCAGAACATAACAACTTGGATTATAAATCTCCTCTTTCAATTCGAATAGGTTAGTCGAATAATATATGATACTACTGCGAATTATATAAGAACAGATGTGGAGATATACAGAAAATAGATAGAGAAGGTGGAAATAGAGTTGCCCGACGAATCTAAACAAATAAATTTTGAGAAACTAATAAAGAAAGTCTGTCTATTGCATGATATTTGGACTCCTTTGGGAAAGTTGAAATTATTAATCGAAATTCAGAGGAAGGTCTCAAAGATATCACAATAATTATAATTATCTGATGATATAGGATTTTTATAATATATTTTAGTATAGAGTAAGATGTTTGATTTACCAATTCACATTTACTTGGTGGAGAGAATACGACCCTAGTCTATACATTATTTAACAAATATAAAAGTTGCCATGAAAATGATTTTATAATAAAATTAATGGAATAAGTGAAACCGATAATTAAGGCCAGTGACATGGATGAAGAGTACGTTAAGAAAGTAATCGATGTTACTCAGAGTGCCATGCAATAGTATAAGACCGAGAGGTAGATTGCCCATCACATCAAATATGAGTTTGATAAGTTTGATAGTTTTGGGTGGAATTGCATTGTGGGCAGAAACTTTGGAAGCCACGTCATCCACTAAACTAGAAAATATATATTTTATTAGATAAGAGAATTGTCCTTTTTGCTCTGGAAGGCATGATATATTATATATAAATATAAAAAATGAATTAAGGTGATATAATGTCTCAATCCATGTATGTGAGGAGGAAGGAAGATAAACATGATTTTGATGTCGATACAACTAATGTATTACAAGAATTTATGACAGTTTAAAAATTACCACCCTCATAAAATGAGTTGTTATAGTTCATGTCTACAATCTCCGTCCAGTTTTGTATAACCTCCCCTTCAACAAGACTGAGTTTTGAAAGCACCAAAGAAGTCAAGGGTAGAGAGACCCTAGTTTAGAATAATAAAAAAATTTGGTTAGAAAATCAAGGTGATTGTGTTCATAGCATGTTCCAAACAAGTGCCCTCAGGGTTCTAATGAACTGCTCGTCATCAAAGACCACAAGAACAGAACTACTGACTGCATTTCATTGTGAAAACATACATGGGTTTGTTTAAATTTTTTGTTCCTTACCTGAAGTCCGTGATTCCATATTTCGGATGAACAATCACGAATAAATATAAGATAAATATGGAATTAATGCGGCATTTACTGAATTGTTGAATGCTCTTCAAGAATATATCAAGGAAAGTCCACAATACAAGAATATTTACAATAAGGAATTGTAGGATGAGATTGAGAGATAATTAACATCACTAATATTCTAAAAAATGTATCCCAAAGATCCCTCGGCTAGGGATATCGAGCTGAATATGAGAATCAAAACTCTTGAATGGATTACAGACGATAATTTAGAGATTAAGCCAGAATTCCGATTGGAACATTTATGGTAGGATGCTGCAAACATTTTGAATACGATTGATAATTAAAAAAATGGCTTAGATAAATTGAATGTTTTAATTAAATTTACTTAAGTAATAACTGATGCCCTTAAGTAAGCTAGTTCGGCTGATGTTGTATTCCCCCTTGTGATCAAGATATTATTGATAGCGAAACCATCAAGATTGTAAAGTAATATAAATTTTGTTGAACTCTTCACTAATAAGAGTAGGATGTTATCGGAGGCTGGATACTGTTTCACTTAAATGAAGTCAGCAATGATGTGGTTGGAGAATGTAACTAACTAGCAACTCAAGATTGACAATAAGGATTTCTAGCGAAGAATTTACGAGAAGGAACTCAAATACAATCTAGTTAAACAGCGTCCAAGACGTGAGAGAATACTAATCAAATGATATATTTTAATATAAAAAAAAAATGGGAAGTGTTTGTAAGCAATAATAAACAATCTAAGCCGAATAATAGAATGAAGTTCGTAATACGAAGTAGAGTGAAAAGAAGGAATATGTTAAGAGAAATACAGAATCTTCGAACTCAACCCTATAGTACAATCAAGGAAGCACTAAATAATTTTCTGTTCAAAGAGATCCTCTAGCAAGATATATGGATGAAAGCCTCTCTGATAGTGATTCTGAGGAAGAATCATAAAAGCAACCCGTGTTCACTAACTTTGTGACCTTTCAAGCAATGCCATCATAGAAATAGATGAAACCCAAGTTTGAGTTTATGAAAGACTAATTCATCAATGAAATGCAATAGATCTAGAATATGAAACAAAAGAAATGAGGCATTTTTTGTGAGAATAAAAAAACTAAACTTTAGTGATATATTATTATTTTTTTATCATAATAAGCTTTCAACTTGAGACTTTCCATTTTATATAAATAAACTAGATATTTCTGAATTCGTTCTACCCTTCGTCTCCAAACCATACTTATAGAAATATATTCCACTTATCAATGTTATTGTTCCAAATCCTGCAAAACAATAAAATCCCGTAAGGTCTTTATTTTAAAATATATATAAATACCTTTTATGATTGGAAATAACAACAATATTATGACGCTATAAAACCAAAATGTCCAATAACAATACGGAATGCATGCCGATGGAGCAATTTCAACCAAATATACAGGGATAGTTGGTCCATTGGAACTAAAATTACCGAAAACAAATAAAAATACAAAGTAGCTCACTATTTTGAATTGATCATACGATGCGAAATAAACTATAGCAAAATTTGCTATTGTCATCAACACTGATCCTATTAGGATGGGTTTCCTTCTACCATATTTACCCAAAATGAAGGAACCTGTGAAAACATAAAGTGAAATCTTGAGCACTGAAATCAAAAATGAGAGCCCTTTTGAAGTCTATTCACTGTAAGCTGATTGAAAGATTGTCGTGCTATACTAAACTACAGCGTTGAATCCACAAAATTGAAAGAAAAACATCAAGAACAATCCAAAGTAAAATTAATTTAAGTAAGGTTATTTGAAAATATCCTATTTTGTTTCCTGTTGATTCTTCAATACTTCCAATTATTAATTTGCGCCTCTCTTGTAAATTACATCCAGCAGTTATAGAGCCTTCTATTCTTAGCCTGATTTGATGTAATATTAGGGCGTATCGAAATTGCATATAGTTAATTATATTATCAACCTTATTAAGGAGGGTATACCACCAACAAAAAAGTATACTCTCCAAAATACTGGATCTACTTATGACTTCATCAGATTATTTGTATCTTAGAAAAATATCCCATAAATCATTGTAAGGAAATATCCCACAGAAAATGATGATGATAAAAGCCCGCCTGCATTCCCATAAATTTCAGTCGGAGACAATTACCTCATAAACAAAGGTAGACAGGTAGCTTGTATTCCTCCACCGATACCTGTTATTACTCTCCCAATTAGAAATAGTTGCAAGTTATCAACAATTAATATGGACGATCCTATAAATAAACATGCATCACAAATAATCATGGCTAAATGCAGCCTCTTTACATAAGTTGCTATAATAGCCCCAATAAGAGCTCCCACATAAAATGAGCTTTGAAGCAATCCCTTGACTAATTCCTTATTTTGAACTTCGAAAACTATCAACATTAGATTTAGAGCATTATTCATAGAATTGGATGCAAACGCATACGATAGCGTTCCTACATTTAGTAGTATCGCTCTACTATATACCCAGCCTTTATTAATAGTCATTATATAATATTTTCATTAATATCTGATTCTACATTTTAGTATTGCCTCTTCTTTAAACTACGTATTCTAAAGATCTCGTGAACCTCCTAGTTAGTCTTATGCAAGGTCTCCACTCCATAAAGAAATTGATATATGCCACAAAATATTGTAATTACTCCAAAGAAAATGAATATATACGTTTATCCAATCCACTCTCTATTGAATTATCATAAAATACTTTAAAATTGGAAAACACCATAATATGACAATGGCACATCCCCAACTTAGCCAATAGCAAACAGGTAATGAATTTCCTGGAGTAATTTCAGGTAAATAAATCTAAACTATAGGCCCAGTTGACGTGAACTATCCAAATAGATATAGGAAGACAAAATAACTAACTGTTGTGTAATCTTTAAGAAATGAGAAACTTGCAATCCCAAAATGCCCTATTGTCATAATTATTGATCCGATTATGAGAGGTCTATGTCTGCCGAATTTACCAGTCAAAAACTATGCAGTAATTGAATAAAAAATTGTTTTTAAGACAGCAATAGCGAATGTAAGGTCTTTCGAAATCTTTTCAGAATATGCATCCTGGAAAATAGTATTAGAATACTAGAGGACTGCATTGTATCCATTGAATTAGGAGAAGAAAACTAAGAATAGCCCAAATTTAAATTACTCTAGGTAAGGTTGCCTCAAGTAATTCACATTTCTATTATCAGACCTATATTCCTTTAACCTATTAATTTCATCAAATATTTGACTTTCATTCGCATATTATTTTTTAAGTACCCTGAGAGCCTACTTATCTTAATTGTTCTTAAGATAAAATACAGGCGTCTCGAAATTATAGTAAGTCAACAATAAAACTAGTCGAAAGAAGCTTGGAATAGCACCAAAAAGAAAATAGGCTCTCCAAAAATAAGGATTAATATCATCAACAGTTTTATCTTTTGTATCTTCAAAGAATGTGCCTGCAACCATCGTAATGAGATATCCTATCGAAAATCTTATTGTTATAATTATTACATAGATGACAGCATCCCTGCATTTGTGCTATACAGTTCTGTGGGTGTAAACTATCTCAAATATAATCCCAAACATACTGATTAGATGCCACCTCCCAATCCTGTGATGAATCGACCTATGATGAAGACTTTAAAGTTATCGAAAATCATAAGTGCACTCCCCAGACAGAACAGCAGATCAACACAAACAATTGATCTATGATATCTTTCCATCCATTTAGAGAGGATAGCTCCAAACAAGCAACCAACATAATACACTGTTGTAAGTATTGATTTAAATAAGGGAGTGTCAGACTTGATTCCAAACACAAGTATCATCGTATCTAGTGCATCATTCATGCAATTAGCAGTGAATGCATATGTTAAGGTGCCTACATTCAAGGATAATCCAGCACAAATAATCCAATTTTTCTTCATATTTTTTTTTTTAAGAAAAAAAATGAATGATTATATAAAAATCCATGAAAGCAACATAATACCGTTGGTCTAGTTTTCGAAAGTTATCAAAAAAATAAGCGAAATGCAATATGATCCATTCCAATTTCCTCCAGATATTGAAAAAGCGAAAAATCATGGAATAGCGAATAGGGTCTCAATTCCGATTGAGGATGAAAACATATGTGAATGTTGTGGAATGGCTATAAACAACGTATAATTTGGACTCTAAACAGAGCTAAAAGATCTCGTATGGTTAGGAGGTATTAGCAATTTTTATATTCTTAGTCACCTTCCCACTGTATTTCTAATTTATCAAGAAATGTGCATTTCTATTTGTTGTGCAATTTTTCATGGGATCATTCTATAACCTAGTTTTAAATTTAAGAGGCACTTAGTGTGCAAGAGGAGGATTTGTTTGCAACACATCAATTTATAACTCCATTAGTGAGAATGACTCATCCTTAGCAATTTAGGGACTACATAATATAGTCACTCTAGTCGTCCTCATATTTCTTATTGAACTATTCAAAATTGGATAGGAGTACGCAAGATTCGAGTTGGAATAAAATAGAGTTACTCCTGCAGACTTTACCCTATAAATAAGCGGATTCAATCAAAACTTAAACCTCCAATATGATAGAATCCAGGGATTCATCAACAAAGTCTTAGATAAACCAGTTGAAACTTATGGAATATATTTTCTACTTGATATGAAACCTTATTGTAAGGAATATTAAAAAAAGATGAAACTCATGAACAAAATAAATCGATTAAAAATTAAAAAGAAGTCAGACAAACGATCAATAAAGAAAGAGTAACTCCTGCAAACAGTCGAAAGAATCGATAAACAATTAGATTAATATGAAAAGGCTGTCTAATAAACATTTTTCATTAACAAAACCGATAACGTTAGTTTCACAAGTGAGCAATCGAATACGATTGAATCAGTGATTAAGATTGAGAAATTTGATGCATAACTGCAATTCAGTGGAAGAGTATTCATAACGTTGCATGATGCATCAGATTGTTAAGAAATAATAAAAAAACACAAATTTACATGGATTCAGCAAGTCATGTATTGGTGCCTAAGGAGAGGCATACTAGTTGGATTAGCCACATAGAAATTGAAGCCATTCATATATGAGGGAGATATATTAAGAGGTATAAAATTTGTTGTATCATAGTTAAAAGAGCTGCTGAACCATCAGACGTAGTTTGGATGAATGTAGGCTCAAACAAGATAAATCAACGATTTTTCATCAATTTCATAGTCTTGTTTATATTCATGGCATCATTTACTGGTTTGTTATTTTTAAAATACAAAATTAGGGAAATTACTATAAATTACAGTTACTTTGTAGTTATTTTGTTTTCCCTAACAACATCAACCATAGTTGCCTTAACAAACACCATAGTTGGTATAATGATAAGAATGTTTGCAGGAAAAGAAACTCATAAAAAATAAACCAACTATTTTGTGTCAGTAGGACGAAGGTTATCATATTTGTTTTTCATTAATATGGTTTTAACAACCTATTTTTCTAATGCCCTCACATTCAACGAAGACGAATATACTGTAACTTGGAAGAATTCAATTTAGGAACTCATGGTTAATGACTTTTTCTTTCTATTCATAACTAATACCTACCTTAGTTCCATATTTAATTATTTTGACTTTGTGTGGGGATTCAGGCTAATAAGAAGATACAAAGCTGAATAGGATTTATTGAATGGTTAGTGCACATTGTCCTAATAAGATTTAAACCAACTTTTTGAAGGCCATCCTGTTGATATGGCTTTAAGATACGCGAATGTGGTTAAACTAATGTTTTTTACGGCTGCAGTATCCCCAATACTACCAATAAGTCTTCCAATGAGCCTTCTGGGGTTGCTAATCCTATATTGGGTTGATAAATACCTCTTACTGCGCAGATACACTTGTAAGAATTACTTGGATGCAGAACTTGCCAAGGAGATGATGAACATATTGCCCCTCTACACAGTATTCTTCAGCATAGGAAATATGCTGATATTTCTCTAAAGACCTGTAGCTGGCAAGGATATTTGGGGCTTGGGAATAAGATTAGATACTAACTTTTTTGTGGCCTTATTCGGAATTATTACAGCCATCATTTACAGGTATATTTATTTCACTAACAAAAGATACTTATTTAACTTGAATTACTTTCAAAAATTATACTTTATGATATTTAAGATAAAGACGCCAATAAAAATAATTGACAAAACATACAGAGATTACTCATTTTCCACAAGTTATGAATAATTTCATCCCGTTTTGAAGAATTATTCAGAAGGCTTAAAATAAAACTTATAATTATTTAAGAATATAAGAACAAGTTTGTAAAAATGATTTTTTTTTATATTTTAATTTTTGTTTTTCAAAATCTTAGCTTCTATTCTAGTATTTATCTATTTTATTATAATTTGTTTAATCTATTCCTTACATCAGTCAAACAATCTGGTTTTATTTAAGAATTCTCTTTAGAAAATTATAATTTCCTCTTTGGACTTGGAGTCCCTTTTGGTACTTGTTCCTAATCTGCATCCTTTAATATTTTTTTCATATATTTTGCATGTTTATGAGCCGACTCCAACAACTCCTATATGGTTCTCCCCGATGGACTTTAATTAACCTTCTCTTGAATGACAGATTTTTAACTACTCTATCTTGAAATACCCTAAGATTTAAATCTAAATAACTCCTAATCTTTGAGTCTAATCTAATTTTATAACTATTGGTTTAAATCTGTCAATTCCTTATTCAGACCTAACACTGCTTATATTTCAAGAATTTATGGCTTCTGAGTATCCGAATAAAGGGATGTTCTCAATAAACTCAATTCCTACATCATTTTTGCATTCTAGGTTTATAAGGATTCAATCCTATGATTAGATAATGTTAAAGCCTCAGAAAGTTTGTGATGTTAATTCAACTAATTTTATCCCTATGATGTTAATTGCCTATTTTGAGAAGTTAGATTTCCAATTTCAAATTCATATTATTAAATTATTTGCTTATGATGCACATTAGCCTCCCTCTCCTTGTTGAACTATTAAGTTATCTGATTGTTCACCTCCTACTCATACTACAACTATTCAGTCAACTCTTGAATTTATGACTTGAATTCATGCAACTACTAATCTTCATCCTCTTGATAATTCTGTAAGTTCTATTAGAATTTTCCCAACTAATCAGACAGAGTCATAACCTCCTACTCTTTAAGTTAGAGTTTACCCTCTAAAACCTTCATAAGATCCTCATAGTTCTATAATTTTTAAACTGCATCCCTTTATAGATTCTAATATCTAGCACACTATTATCTCAACTCCTTTACATGTCCCTCAGATCCCAACAAATCCTAACTCAGAAGCCCCACTCTTTGATGAAGCTTATTTAATTCCTCATCCCTGCCTTAGATGGCCTTTCTAAATTCATTATTTTAAGATTCAGCTTCATACAATCTCTATTTTATGTCCCTATTAATCTTTTCAAGAGCATTCCTTTCCTCTGACTCAATTTATAAGGTTTTCGTTAAATAGTCCTTCTCTGTAGTTACGGGTAGATTTTTAACCTAAGCTATAACATACCCAACTCCACAATACACTTTATTAACATTCTTCAATTAAACCTTATTGGGTTGATTTCTCGAGTTTTAGTCTCCTAAACCTAACTCACCATTAACATTAGTGCCCCAACTAAATAAATTTTAATTCTAATCAATTGCGTAACCACATGATCCACCTATTCGAACTTCCACGATTTCAGTTAAAAAAACAGTTGGCTTATAGAAGGTTCCAAAAGAACCAGTCCCCCATATAAATAGTTATTAGTTAGAAATTGCAGCAGAATGGTTACCAGTTGCAATCTAGGTTACATTCTTTAAATCAACCAATTATGGTTTTGAAGTCTATTTAATTCCCTATATTCCTAATTATTGCAGACTGTTAGAGCCGCAACTTAGTAATTAATCGTTCGTTAAAATTAATGTATGAGTTACCCCACATGCTACCTAACTTACACCATCCATAATATGAAGTGGTTCTGTGATTCTTTTTATATCTGCAATTCCACATTAACCGACATCATTAGCCCCAAAACTAAATAGTTAGTTCTGAGTATTTATCATCATGCTATGTCGAGCTCCACAACTAACAGACTTAATGAGACTAGCTATCATTTTCGGTCTCAATATATCTGGTTAGCCTCTACCCCAATAGAATGCCTACCCAGCCTAAATTGCTATCGTATGATTCCACCCACAATCAAAGTCACTAACTCCCTACAATATTTGTATGGGTGACTATGTCTAATAACCATAATCATCACTTCCAGTTCCTAGTGCTCCATAATTATTTGAACCCATCCCATAGAGAGTTCCTCCTGATAGCATTATCAAATGCTCCTCACCACATGCAAACTTATTAACCTACAAGGGTATGTTGAGCTGCTTTGGAACTGATGAATCCGTCTAAGTTGGCGTACATCCCCAATAATAGAACATCGTTAAAAAAAAAATTTATGTATTCAAAATTACTATATATCAACTATAAGTTTATCAACAAGTTTATGAGCATTATTTTTTTAAGTATACGATTAATTGTTCTTTAGTAAATTTTTCACCGACTAATTATTCGAGAATTGCGTATACAACTACATTTAGAAGTACCTCTTATCAAATACCCTCTCATTGATTGGTCCTAAAGCTTCTGACATTTTCCTCACATGACCCCATAAATGCTAATCCTTCAATAAAACCTCCTTCAATCTGACATGAGTAGGAGCCATAGGCTTAGGATCGACTATCTTCTCAATTTCGAACTCCTCATCTGAATCCGTGTCAATTTACCCCAATTGCTACTTCTATTTTATTTAGAATCCCAACATTCGTTTAGCAGCCACCCTAATTTAACTATCATCTGAAAGGCGATAACCCTCCATAAACTTTTCATGGAATGCCTTTGCAATTTATGGTTGATTCATATAATAGTAAACCTTACCTATCTACTCGTAGGCATTCAATTCGTAGTTGAAATCATTGAAAAATAACGAATATTTAAGTAATTTTTTCGCATATATGAGGGATTTATGAAAATTCTGCTAATTAACCTACAATTCCGAGAGATGCTTATAAGCTATTATTTTATATCTAAAAACTCTAGCAGAATTACAAAAAACCAAATATTTTTTCCACACCTAAATTGCCTTCTCATACTGACAGTGTTTTGAGAGAACATAAGCAAACACTAAGACTGCAATATTGTAGAGATTCCCAATCTTGGTTTACTTCAAATATCTATGAATAATATTTTTGTGTACTTCAAAACATACGAAAATCTTTCCTCAATATCATCTACATTGTTAAAATCCATTTACTACAACTACTTGAGAGCTAGGTTCTTTCTATTGACATATGGTGAGTTATCATCTTCCGCAAGCTTGAATAATTTAGTTCCATCTTTGAGGAAATCATAATCATCCTAATATGCCCATTAAGGCTTCTAGGATTGAACTTTCAAAGGAGGCAACGATATCTTAGAGAGTGATCTATTGAGAGAAGAATTCTAATTGTCCTTCAGAGAATTAGCCCTCTACTTCCCCATATAGAAGAGATGAAATTTCATTATTTTAGTAGTAATTTAATATCAATTCTTTCACTCAAACATTCAGGCAGTCCCTCAATAGCCTCTGTGAACCATCTAAGCTCCTACAAGATATCAGGATTGAATGCGCTTTTCGTATTGTTACCCTGTAATAATTTCTAAATCAGTCTGCTCTGTATATCTATGACTTTATTAAACTAAGAATAGTCTTGAGGTTGAAGTATAAACTATCTCAAAACCTCTGTTTCACTTTAAAGGGTTTAAAATGGTAATTCTCTCTTAGTGGATTGTAACAACCACTACAGAGAATTTTAAAACTGTTGATTTGACTCTATCTTCCTATAAATATATTGTTTGTTATCTTTTATCATCCTAGCAATAATCTAGTATATGATATCTATGTATAATCTTTTCATTTACGAATTTTCTTGGAGCAAGTCACTTATTCGTTACTAAATCTCCTAATTTTATGAATTATCAGTTTCTATTTTTTATCCGTCAAGAATCTTGTGGATTTAAGTAGTTAATTAGAATTTTTAGAGCTCATACTCTTAATTTAGTATTTCTACATCATCAAAGATGTTAGTTAGCTAATTTTTAATTGAATCTAATTCACTAAGTGTCTCAAAATTCGACTATTCTTAAAGCCTATCATAAAGTATTTAATTTTATTTCAATTATTCTATGTGCTCTAACTATAACTATTTATATTAAGCCTATAGATTTTTAAGACTATAAGTAAGTTTAGAAATCAAATCATTATATTTGTCGAAATGTGCAATCTCATTATCTTATGGACTAACTTTTATAAATTCCGATGGTTATTAATTATATTTCAGAAATAGTTTAAATTGAGAAATTAATTATCTATTTTATTAGATGCTTTAATTTAACTATTCTTTTAATTGATTATTGGTCTCTGTTAGAATTGTCAAATTATCAATTAGAATCGGTATTAAAATATTAAATTTTGATTAAGAGAGCTATGATTATAACTGTTCCAAGTTTAATTCAACCTATTTTTAGAGATTTTGGTAAAATTCAGCAAAATTAGACAATTCTAATTTTAATTCATCTACTATAACCCTATCATACTCTATTTTTCTTTAAGTCTGGTTTAACTCAACAGGACTTTTTTAGATCTTAACTATTCTTGATGAGTAGATCCTGCCTTCATTTAAAAACTATTCCGCATCTTCTAAAGCCTTTAAGTTTAATTGTTGAAAACACAATGATGATGTCCTTGAAGTATTTATGTTTTCTTTATTATTATTCATTTTATATTTGTGTTTTGTCCCTTGATGAACAGTTTCTTAAGAATCCTTCAGATTGACATTTTCTCTTAGTTAATTTTCATAATTTATACATTTCATCTACAGTTTCTTAATTTGTTTTTATTTTTATTCCAGCTACTATTTTAATTGTGTTATTTCCATATTTTCTCCAGAATTCAAATTCATGTTTTCAAGATATTCATTCTACTCATTTAGCTTGCTTATCTCCTCAGCAGCCTTTTGAAGTAAATACTCCAAATCAGCTATCTTTTATTAATCACTATATTTCATAGAAAATGAGTCCCCAGTCTAAACTCTTGACATTCTGTTAATTAATATATGTTTCCAAAAATACTAAAAACACAATACAAGTATTTCTTTCTTCTCAAATAGCAACAACAACCCAGTGTGGAAATTACTCAACAAACAGTGCTATGATCTAAGTCTAGAATTGAGAGATTACCTCTTATCGGGATATCTTATAAAACAATTTCCAATCTTGAAAATTACAGAGTACCATGAAAATACCTTAGCATTACATGTAGCATTTTTAACATAAAGAATGGTATATAGAAATAATTTATCAAGAGAAATGAAAAGTCATCAATAGCGAACAAAAATTGCGATTAATTTTTATTTGCATGCTAAACATATTTGTTTTCAGAATTCTCCAATAAGTATAATGATGAATACCCACCTGACGCATTCACTGATTACTTTATAGAAAATTACTCCAACAGAGTGAATATCATTGAAGACAATTATAGAATATTAGAAAACGATTTTCAAACACAAATCTAAGAGGAAGTATGGCCAAGCCTAGAAACCTTTGTCAGAAAATATATTTTTTTCAATAAATTTGAAATACAATCACCAATAGTATAGAAATTTTGCAAATATGTTTATGCACATGTAATTATTTTAACATATACATAGAGGAATTATCTGAATTCTCTCAAGGTGGACGATATAATGCAATACAAAATATATTGGGGATTGTAATCTGACCTTTAGATAGAGTGATTATTTTATTTTTTAAATTAAATTTAATACTTAAAATGCTAAGGTTTGCTGAAAGGCTATTAAGTCAAGGAAAAAATGGATTTAAATCACTTAACTAAAAATCATAATACCATTACGGGAAAATTGATAAATATCTAGATAGACTTCCCTACCCTATCTACTATTATGTAATTGCAGCAAATGTAGGAATATATGGTTTATGGCAAATCAGAGGAATGGAAGTAATCATTTAAAATAATTAGATGTTTATGTTGAAACACTTTACTCACAATCCTGTCAACATGAGAGAAGGAAGACTCCACACATTGATAACATATGCATTTTCTCATTAATCATTCCTTCATTTAGGTATGATTATAATTTTAAATATAGCATTCAACATGGTGAGTTTATACTTTTTTGGAAGAGTAATTGAGGGAAATTTTGGATCTAAGAGATTCTTAGGAATATATTTAGCAGGAGCATTAGCTGGATCCTTATTAGGAAATAGACATGGGCTGGTTATATTAGGAGCGTCTGCATCTACAAATGCCATGTTAACATATTTCATCTGTAACTTTCCTCGAGAGATCATAATTTTATTCGTATTCCCTCTACCAGCCTGGATTGTTGGATTGATAATTTTATATTCAAGTTATTCCAGTTAAGGAGATAATTCAAACATTTCCCATGAAAGTCACTTGGCAGGCATTTTAACTGGAGTAGGCTATTACTTTTTAACTAGAGGAAAATGAATATTATAATAAAAACGTATAACTATCACTATCTAATATTCTCCTCGTTATTTCCCCTCATGAAGGATTATTACATCTTAGATTAGTTCATTCTGGATTGCTACATGATTGCTATTATTATTATAATTTTTTACATTGCATCTTTGTAGATTTATCTAATCTAGTAATCTCTTAAGTCTATTAGCTCTCTAAATCTTTTCTAACATTTTAATATTTTTAAAGTAACCTAAGATTAAAATATAATATTACTTCTCTAACTCCTAGGATCTAATCTTCCTCTATTCATCCTATCCTGAAAGAATTCTCTATTAAAGAGCATTAATTTCATTCAATTGCTTCTACTTCAATTAAGAAATAAGATTCCTTATCTTAGACTATCTTGATAGATTCCACTTCTCATACTCATCCCTCTCAGTTTATAGAATTCTATTCTAAATTTAATGAGCCTCCATGTAACTATGATAAGTTTAGAATAATACTTCTCCTATTTTGCTAACTATTCCTCAGTCTTTCTCAATGCTAGCAACTCGGCCGAATCTTTAGGCTTCACTGGGATTGAGTTCTCCAATTCATCAGTAAATGTTGATAGTTCATCCTCATGTCTCTTCAAGGTTTAGTCACGAACCTTAGAAGCCTCCAAATCGAACTCTGCCATCTTCTAATCCCAAAATTCGTTAAATTAGTTAAATTCATCAAGATGAGCTTTCTCAATTTCTTGCCTCTCTGAAATATGCCTATCTTTCACATCACCCTTATTTTTAGAGTCCAACTCCTTCTTAAGCTCTCCAAGTCGTTTCTTTGCTTACTCAGCCTCAATGTATTTACCAGCCTTCTCACATGTCTTCTAATGCTCATATAATATTTATCTAAAATATATATGAATTTTACATATATTCCTCGAGGTCACCTTACTAAACTGGAAGATTATTTTAAGCTCTCTTTGATGTAGGTCTTTAAGAGTATTACATAGAAAATTTTTTTTTATTTTAAATTATGGACGTTAAAAATAAAATTTCACAACCTATAAATGGTCCCTTTATCATCAAATAAGTACGGATATGATATTGTTTATTTATTTTTCTTAATTGGAGTTCCAAGAACAATATCAATGAATCCCGTACAACTAAAATCATACTAAGTCATGTTTGTAGACATAAATTCTCGGATTTACAATGAATCATTGCTGTGTGTCGTAATCAATTTATCCCTATTCACAGATGCACCAATAGCTGTGAATTGAGAGTTTGATATTCTCCTAACTTGTTTATGGTTCCTTGTGAAAATCCTCATTGCATTATAGTACAACAATTATGCTAATATTCCTGGACCTAATTTCACAATATCCATGATCTAACTACAATAATTAAAATAGTGATGAGAATATATTTTATTCGACCTCAAGGTAATGATACTCTTCCTCTAACAAATAACAATACCATAACCAATATCAATCATATCCTTACATGATTCATAATTTGGAATTTTTGAATGCATGTTCAATTAACCTCTCTCAAACTTATGTATCTATACATTATGAGTTCTATCTACAAAATATAATAAATCTCCTTTGAAAACTAAATTTTTTCGTGGTGAGATTCTAATAGTTTGTTTGCATATCATCTTAAAATTGTAGTCATATATTTTTATTTTATCATCCTCAGATATCGTGATTATATACTTAGGTGTAGTTATAATGGCTTCTATCACATCCTCATCATTATGCACATTCTGCAATACTAATTACTATTTGAAATCAACCAACATCAAGCTGCCGTCTTAGAATCCCATTAATGCTTAATCATCGTTTAAAGCCTTTATGCAAAACGGAATCAAATCTTAAAGAAGACTAAATTTTTCAATAGTCTATAGTTTGTATTCCATTGAAAACAATTTAATTTTTTTTTATGATAATTTAATGTTTCTGAATTAAGGTTATTTCAAAATAACGAAGTAAAATAAAATTCGATTTTATTTCTTTTGCTTACTACTTTAATATTATAAAATATATTTAAATTATATGACTCGGCCTAATTAGATAGATGTTAGTATCGTTATCGAATTACCTCTTGAATATCCTGATTATATAAACTTGCTTGGTATGACAATACAGTCGGCTATTGGGTACATTTGTTTGGATTTGAAAATATTGATTACAATTTATCTGATATCATAGTACGTATTATATTAATTTAGAGAATAGAATAAGGAAGCCAAATGATAGCTGGAATAGGTTTAGCATAATCTTGCGTTTTAATTTTTTTAATTCCAATTGGATATGCACTCAATCAGTCACTTAATTTATAAGCATCCTAAACGAGGATATAGAGAGGATCAACAGATTCTTCAAGAATAAGATTAACGAAAAGACTTTTAGCAATACAAATATAGCTATTGTGGATAATTCTACTTATCTTAGGAATTATGTTATATATATCAAAACCACTGATAAAAATAATATTCAATTCTAAGGATTGTATTATAGATTATGCCTGGGATTACTTGATATTCTTGTTGCCCGCCCAAATATTAGCCTTAAACTTTGATTCAATTAAAAACTATCTTCTAGCTCAAGAGATAACTTATCCATTCATAATAATTCACTCAATAGTGACGATGATGCATGTGGGTTTGGGATACTTATTCATAATTCAATTAAAAATGGGATTAGAAGGTGCAGGAATTTCAATTCTACTATCGGAAATTTTAAACTCACTAGGAATTATATGTATAATTCTCTAATGACTAATAGTTTTCATAATGGCAGGATTGAATAGAACCATATTCTTCCAATTAAAATATCTATCTAGAAATGATTGGAGACTTATCAAGAAATTTATTACTTTAAGCCTTCCCTTTTTAGCCCATTTATTCATTTACTATTTGGTATTTGTTTTAATAAACATGATTCTCTCTAAATAAGAATTAACGAATTGCTATTATATCCTTTTATCATAGTTATTCATTTTAGGTACATTTTTTTTATAGAATTCAAAGAATTCCCTAAGAGTCTGTCACTATCAGTAATTGCCTTAGTAGGATATGAAAAGTAAAAAGGTCAACTCTCAAGAGCCTAATCATATGTAATCACAAGTTCTATAACATATATCATCTACTCATGCATTATTTTTCTAATATTTTCAACCTTCAAAGATAACATTTATCAATATGTTAATTTTTTATCTTAAGATTTATATGATTGGCTACTAGCAAGTGTTATTGTTAACGGATTATAATTAACACTAGCAGGATCATTAAAGGCAATCAAGAAAGTTAAAATAGTTTCAGTAAATTTTTAAATAAATAATAGTACTGCACATTCTTAGTGTATTTTATTTTGACTCTACTCTTAGCGATATATAACTTTGATGATGTTTTAATCCAAAAATCTTTCATTGTAGCAAACGCTATTTTAACCATATTATTTATAATAATACTTTACTTATCTGACTGGACATCCAGATACTCACAGATACCAATCTTATAGGAGCCAGATAGAAAGAAATAAATATAGGTAGACATAGAACTCGAGGAATCTTGATAATTTTAATTTTCAATATATATCATAATTAGCCATTTCCTTCCCATATAGATTATAAATGGACTTTGAATGAAACTACAATGTCATCTTACAATTTCAACCCAAATCTCAGTAAATTGGATCTGCTAATTAACTATTCATTGAATGATAAAGTTGGGCTTCCAAAGTAACTATTATCTCCAACGGAATTTATGTAAAACTTATCGCTCAAACATAATTCCAAATCATATCCCCTTGGAATGTGTAAGTGAGATAAACTAACTTTATCGTCATCTAAATGAATTTCAACATTATTATGAGGAGCATCGTTCAAAAGAAACTTTTCAGTGATATGAATGAAATTTTTTGAATTCTTTAATTTAGTTTAAAATTTCTCATCTTAAACTTAGTTCTCAGCTTCCAATAAAGATTTATTCTAACCAATAGATTCCAAAATTCTCTAGTAGTTAATCTTCATTTAGTAGTTCTTAATATTGATTTCCATATTTTTACTAAGTGCAATATGATCAAGCTCACTTCCGATTAAATATTGAAATTAACTAAATACTCCAATCTATTTTTGTTTAGGCCTAAGGTCAAACTAAAACAAAGTTTGATCATCAGGGATTTTGATGATATCTTTCAGTTCTTTGATCTTGGTAGTGAGATACTTAACAGTGAGCATACTTACATACATTTGTAAGTTCTTTTATTCTAATTCCTTAAATAACAATGAGGTCTGAATTATTTGCTACTTAGTTTCTTAGTTGCTTTTCCACTATACAGTCATTTCCAAATCCACAAATACTACATCCTCAACCTCGATCACACTATTGCCAATCATGACACTCATAGTAATGTCCTTAGGCTTCATTAAATTAGTTAACATGGACCCAAATTGAAAAATCTTTCTCTAGAAATCCTATTAGCCCTTCCTCTTATTAACAATCAAGTTTGAGATAAATGAAGTCTAATCTAAATTTCCCTTCACCTATGCAAAGCTATGAATCTCATTTACAGTTTTACTTAGCAATTATTTTACATACAGAGTCTGATACTGAAATTGAGGCGAAAAAATTCTTAATTCTACTAATAAATTTATAGTATACATTCTTGGATATTTTCAAGCATCTCCTCCGATTAATTAATGAGCACACTATTATTGCTCTATTTTATCAATTCTTGAACCTCAGAGAATTGCTTCTGCAATCTTTAAAAATCAAATGTTTCCATTTACTATATTTATGATATTTATTTTATTAAAATATTATAATATACAGAATATCATTTTTATTATGCTTTTCGTAATAATTCAAAAAAATCTACTTATTGGGATCCTTCAGGTAAATTTAAAAATCCTAAAACCGTAAACACTGATAGATGGACCTTAATGTCATCAATAACATCATAATTCTAGTAGGTTGGACACATAAATATGATGTATTTGCTTATAATAAGATGGAACCCCATTTTTAATCCAGCAGCTATTTAAATTATTTACTATATTTACAATTATCTTTATCCAATTAGAACGATATCATTTTTAAAATTATATCATAGACAGAGTCTGGGGTATAGATGTTTCCTTGAAAGGCTAAAAGATGTGACACATCCAAAGATCTCACTAATGAATACGATAAAATATACATTTGTAAATATCTTTTCCTACTTCATAACATTATGATCTTTTATCCATTAAATATTCCTCAAGAGGCATCAATAATTTTTGATTCACCTATTTCTTTTCCTCAACCAAATAATTAAATAGCTTCTTATTTGTCCTATTCAATTCAGCATGCTGTCTCAATATGAAATTATAATTCCCATTGCTAAGGGGCAAGAATGACTCAACATCCTATGGTAATATATTTAATGCTGCTATTGAATCTGTTTTCTAAATAATCTTAACGACCATCTCTATGTCTCTCATTATAAAACACTTATATAAATCAAGTGAATAATCATATAAACCCTCAATATGTGAACTATTTAAACTACTTTTCTTATAACTATTAATTCTCCCTCTCTTCATCATACTATAGTCTAATAAAATATTGTCATCTGGTTTACACAAAATCATATGACCATCAATCAAAGGTTATGGATGCATTAATAAAACATACTAATTTTTGAACTAAAAAAATAATATAAATCTTTAAAGAAAATTACCTAATGGATAACATAATTTTCAATGTTGATTTATTGTGGCCTTACTACTCCATCCTCCTTTATTTCTTCTACAGGCTCTAAAATTTCTTACTAAACTTCATATATAGATTGTGCCTAATTTTCCAAATTGACCTATTAATCTGGAGACTAGGCATCGTCATTCTCCTAAGGAGTTTCTGGAATAATTGGTATAGTGGTGTTGTTTCTCGGAGATATCACTTAATTTATATCAGGAATGTCATTTTTAGCATCAATAACGCTCGGTTATCTATTTGATTGATTATCCTTCTCTTTTTGCAGTGCCTCTTACTACTACTGTAGCAACAATTACTACTACTCAATTGTCATAAACTTATCAGCAAACATAGGTATAGTTTGAATTGCTTTCTTACCATCAATTTTCACTTCAGCTTAAACATCATTTTCCTCAATCACCATATTTATGGATTCTATTTTCTCATAAACCTTTTATATTGGCTTAACAGGCCTCAAACGCTGTTCAAATTTTATCAAAAACTTTATTAAAAATATCATTTGTTACCTTCATTCCACTTCTAAAGCTCTATTAGAAAGTTGAGTCTGTAGGCTTTATGATCTATTATATAAACTTCAATAACATCTAATATTCCAATTTCTCAGTCAATGTTAATTTGTTATTTTACAGTTTCAACTTATAATCCAATTCATGTTTAGCTATTTTCTTATTTACATCTGGTGTAATTGGACCCTATCTCAGTTTTGGATCAATTATTCCGAACTTACTCTCAGCAAGCTAGATAAATGCCTTTTGTATTTATTTTAATTTTTTACATTTCTATCTCCAATCAATCGACCATCTAAAGTGTATATTATTGGATTGCTCTTCTACTTAAATCCATATATTCGACAAATTTCATCTGCATACTATTCCCATTATGTCTGATCTTTCAGGACTATCTTGAATGAAATATCTGGATAATAACTGCTAATTAAATTTGACATGTTTTCACACTTTAAGAAGTTGAGTAAATTTATACCTCAGATGTATCTACCTTATCAGAGCTGCCTGCAATTATATAAGAACTCATAATGAATTTAATATAATAATATTATTATAATAAAAAATAAGATGATTATAAATTATAATTTATACTTGTTCTCTTCTGATATTTCGTTTTAAAAATCTACACTACGTTTCTCTCCATAACTATTCAAAATAATATCTTAATTTCTTATTTTATATTGTTGCTATTCTGTCACCTATATTTACTTCG
>VMTU01000156.1:0-41916 GCA_016759055.1 Paramecium bursaria
CCCCAACCCCAACCCCAACCCCAACCCCAACCCCAACCCCAACCCCAACCCCAACCCCAACCCCAACCCCCCCCCAACCCCCCTACGTAAAGACTAATATGATGCCATGAAAGATCTTTAGGTTGAATTATACTCGAGGTAAACCATAGACATATGCTCATTAAAACAATTGAGTTTCCTTGCTGGCATGAATATAATGCTCCACAGGCATGTCATACCATCACCAAATCCTTTGTTGATTAAGAATGGATTAATTGTTAATAGTGACAAGTTCCCTAAATACAACATCATTCAATTATTCACACTTGATAATAACTTGTTCTATAGGATCTTTCTGAATATCTAAGATAAGCACTTCTTAGACTAATACATCCACTATGATGTTAACATATAGAGAATTGATTACACCCATGTAGCACTATAGGTGCTAGAAGATGCAAATAGAAGACTTAATAAGGCAAATCAAGAAAAAATGAAGGAGAAGTAGTAGGAAATTGTGGCATTCATCAAAAACCTGAAATAAGCACCAGATGATGAAGACTCAGAAGAAGAAGCCATAATTTTTTAGCAGGAAATAGAGGCTGTCCTAATCGAAAAACTTTATTAGCAAGGTATTTATATTAAATAACTAAGAAGAAAAGTAGAATGATGATGAATTGGATGAGTCATATGAGGTATAGAAAGCGAATTTCCTGGTCAATGATTAAGAGAGGAATCAATCAGACAATAATCACAATGATTAAGGCATTTGAAGATTAATTTAATCATATAAATTATATTTTTATCCTCCTCATATATATCATCTAAAAAACCCAAGAAGTAATTATTATTAAAAAGGTTTTTAAATGATATTTTCATTCTGGCCTTTATAATATGTATTTAACAATAAATAAAAAAAATTTAATATATACAAAAAATCAAAATTTCTTATTATGTCAGTCAGGTAATGATTAATTATTGAATTAATTTTACTTTTTATTTTCCTATTTACATTCCTGTTTCTGTTTATTTTCCTGCTGATCTTCCTACTGATTTTCCTGCCTATTATCATGTTAATTTTCTTAGTTAAGTTTCTGATCTTACAAGCGGACCGATAAAATTTGTATCTATTCTTATTCATCCATATTGTATTTTAATTTATCATTAACTTTATCAAAGTTATACTAGTTTGCCATTGTTTGAGATTTGAGTAAATCACAATTCTACTCTGCCAACTTATCTAATCTAAACGTTAACATATCATTTTCGTATTTTAGCATTATTTCCATATAACTGAAAAGTTCCATCGATTTTTATATAATTTGAAAATATTCAGATATGATAAGTCTTTTTTTTGACGATCTAAAGTAATCAAGTACTTTTATATGTTTCTACTTTCCGCTTATTCTATTGAACATGGTTAATGTCAACAATAATTACTATAATGGTTGTAATATTATCATGAAAACAATTTTGAGCACACTAAATGTACCTCCAATTGAACCAAAAATATTTAGTATATTTTGATAAGTTCGTTTATAAACAATTTTTTAGTCATCTAGATAAAAGTTCATTGCAAATATCAATCCATCTGCAATACCAGCCTGTTAATCAATAATTGTCTCATAATACTCAATGCCATTCTCTATGCGCTATTCTGGAAAGAAATAAAATATATTTTATTCCGTTAAAGATTAGCTAAGTTTGTAAGAAAGATATATAGTTTTCTAATCTTTTATATTCAAAGTGATTTATCTAGTTGCTACTTTCATCTAAAACGGTGTAGTGTAGTTTAATGGGTCAAATTAATACTATGGATATGAGTAACCGAAATAAGCATTATGAAGTTTGGCATCTATTTCTTCATCAGTGGCACATGCTGCAATTAAATATATAATTACTGTAATTGAAATCGCTCGAATTCTAACATCTGTATATTTAAAATTCTTAATAAGTGAAGTTCTTTAAAACTAAACTATTTTCCAAATATATGCCTCCTTCTTGTGAAAAGACTTTATCATTAACACATTAAGTTTCGTCTAAATTAAGTTACGATCCCTAACTTTGAAAAAATTCTTTAACCCATTATCCACATGCTCCGAAATTGTAAGTCGTGTAATCCTAGCCAATAATTCTTTTCTGAAATTGAGTTGTGTAATATGTTTTATCTTACGTGTTTTCAATATGAGTTCCATAAGAATCAAGTATCAATATAGTATAGAGGAATCCATGAGATGGAAATTTAAAACCCTAAAAAAATTATTAATTCAAAATACCTCATTTTATTCCAAATAATAGCTAGACCTTTAAATTATAGGATTCACCCCTCTCTGTATATCAAAAATCATCTGAATGAATGAATACAGTAAAAATGAAAAAAGTAATAAGGAAGACATAACACCTGGCCAAGTGTTAAATGATTTGTTATTTTCTATATGAAAGTTTAAGTTTAACCCAAGCATATCGCATTGCTTGACAATATTTAAAAATTTTAGCATACTGTATTATTTTAATAAAAATATTAATAATTTAGTATAATTATTTCAACAACAAATATAAATTTTATTAGTTACAAAATTTATATTGTTATTCCTCGAACCTTTGTATAATTAATCAGGCTTTATCTATTCGCTGAGTTGCGAAAAACTTTTTAAATTAGTTTATATAGTGAATTAAAATAAAAAAAAATTCATATGGTCAAAAGTCAATATAACTTCTTAATCTTTAATTATTACTTTCCTGGGCATATAAGTATACAATTATTTTTCAATAAAATAGAATCCTTTACCAAGCTGATATTATGATATGATTTTTTAAGATTCCAAATATTTGTCAATTATTAAGTATTTTATTTCTATCTCTCTACAACATATGTATAATGATATATAAGAGTGTGCGGATAGTCTTCTTTTTCTGATTTTATTTTCTTATCAATTTGCAATTTTTATACTATTTCGTGATTATAAAAATATTCAGGTTGTCATTACAATTTATGGTTATAAAATAATTCGAATATTTTAGCTGTTTGCTTTCAAGAAATGAAAAGACGCTAATGAAATATTTAATTTGCTTCTTGTTATTAACAATTATATAGTAATAACTTCTTTTTCTATATGATTTTGGTATTTAAGCTTCCTACATCAAAATGTAAAATTTATCGAAATAATACTTGCCATCTAAAATGGAATCTCTTATCATGAATTTAGATGATCTAAATTCGCCATTCAAACCAATAAGTTGTAACTCTTTCTAATTATTCTCCTAACTGTCAGGGGTGTTACTAAAAGAAGAAGAATAATCACAATATTCACAAAATGTAATTCCATTAGAACGCCAAAGGAAATATACTTTGACTGTGCACTAGCTGATATTCGTCTTACCAAATATAATAAATTCTCGTCAATTCTTTATCAAATGTATAAAAATATTTGAGGTCATCTCGAAAACCATAATCACAAATATTTGAAGCTTTAAAAGATCTTACTATATTTAAGAGTAATGGATTGTAAATCACTATAGTTTACAAATTAGACTGATAAAATGAAATAAAGTCCTAACCTAATTGTTTTAGTAAACTTATTTCGTAGTCGAATTATACCTTTGAGATTTTATTATAAGTTTTCATTGTTTATTAAATTTAATATTAGAATCAGCTTGTTAATTAAAAATTACAGTTAAACGATAGAAGTAGACTAAGTAAAAATTTGAATATATTTAAGCTTTGAGATTAGGGCTTCTCAATATTATATTCTTGAATGATATTGCATAAATTAATATATTTCCCTATATCTTAATTGTGGTTGGAAATTTACTCCTTCTAGGAGATGTCATTCTAGTATCTATACAAATTAAAAATAAGAATTCAAGAACATAATAAATGATTAAAATAATTAAATATTTCATAAAAAATAAATGAAATTAAATGAACAAATAAAATAATAAAATTTGATCTGGTTTAAAATTTCACTAAAGGTACACAATTTGTTTATCTGGCAGCCATGTTTATTATAATTATTTGTATTCCCTATTTTTATAAGTTCTCATTATCCATCATTAAAGTATTACTTCTAAATTCCAAATTCACAAAAATACAAATGATAATATATTCTCCTCAAACAAGCTCTGAGATAGTGATTAACATACAATACACTCTTTTAGTTGCATCTGCTAACGAAAATTTTTAACATCATTAATGTTAATTAGAAACTGATATAACTGAAATGAGAAACAATCTAATGGATTTTTAACCGATATAAAAATTGGAAGAGATCAAAAAGGACTTATAAGATCTAAATGGACTTAACACTCCTCAAATATATAATTTTCTTTGGGTATGGGAGGTAAAACGTTAAATGCATTTGTTAATTTTAGAAAGCCCTATTAGAAAATTTTAATTTTATTAATGTAGTATATTTGGTGTGCCATATTGAATGACGTTCGGTTCCACGTCACAGCTAGGGGTGGTTCTTATATGGAAAATCTTTATTCAAATATATTTATATTACCAATTTAATCATGGTCAAAAATTTGCTCTTCATAGGACTAGTAGTCATTCTAGTATCTACACAAACCACAGTCACACCAAAGACTCAAGCTTGTGCATGCTCTAACTTGCTAAGTCAAGCAGATTGCATTGCCAAAAGCGGATGTCAGCGGACATTTTCAACATAAACCAATTCTACAACTAATATAACGGTCACATCGACAACTTAAGGTAATTGAAATCATAATGATAGGAACTTGCGCTAACTCAACAACTCCTGTGGTGGTAGCTACACTTCCTACATATTGTAAGAATGTTGCTAACGTGACTATTTGTGCATAAACAGTTGGATGCTCATTCTTAAATAACTCATGCACAATATTTACTGGGTGCTCGGCATATGTTCAGACAACTAATGCAGCTTGCTAAGCCATATCAACATAATGCACTACAGACGGAACCAGATGCGTTGCCCCTGGACCATGTTCTTCTTATACAACTCAGGCACTCTGCATGGGTATCATATAATTCAAATTGTTTTAGGAAACGTGGCAACATCAGGAGCTAAATCATGCAGTTGGACAGCTAATGGAGCATCAGGAACATGTTCAGATAAAGGTTGCTCGGATGCTCCGATAACATATACCACATAAGCGTAATGCTCTGCATGGATTTCCGGATGTATGGCAACCGGAAAAGGTTGTGCAACAAGCTTAGGGGCTTGCAGCACTTATACATAAGCGAATGGATGTACAGGGATGATTGGCTCAGATGGGCCATGTACTGCTAACACAGCAGCAGGATCAACAGTTTGCAGACCCTTGGCATGCTCAGATGCATTAACGATATTATCAACAAATGCTGCTTGCGGAGGTTTTCTTAGTGGATGTTTGACAAATGGAAAAGGATGTGTGTTAACTTTGACAGCATGCAGCTCTTACACATAGGCTTAAGGATGCTAAGGTCTCATCGGCTCAGATGGACCATGCACTATTAACACAACTGCTGGTTCAAGTGCATGCAGACCTTTAGCATGCACAGATGCTCCTGCTAGTACAAACACTAATGCTGGTTGCGCAAGTTTCTTAGCAGGATGTGTGACTACTGGATGGGGATGCACAAATTCACTGGGGCTATGCTCATCTTATTTAGGAACTACAACAACTTGCTCTTCGTATATTGGAACTGATGGTAATTGTAAAGGGATATCAGCAACAACATCTGCTTCTTGCGTGCCTAGAGCATGCACAGATGCTCCAACTACCACTAATACAAATGCTGCTTGCGCTGCTTTTTAAACTGGCTGCGTAACAACAGGAGCAGGATGTATTGACACTTTAGGATTATGCAGTTCGTATACAGGAACTAATACAACTTGCACACAATATATAGGAAGTGATGGAAACTGCTTTGCACCTTCAACCTAGACCTCAGAAGCCTCTTGTGCTCCTAAATTATGCACTAACGCCCCAAACACAATCACAACTAATGCAGGCTGTCAAGCATTCTCATAAGGATGTGTCACTAACGGAGCAGGATGTGTTGCGCAAACAACATGCGAAGCAACAGCCCTAACAATCTCATGTTAAGGGAATTCAAATTGCTCTTCAGGTTCAATATGCTTAAATCGATCAGATTGTGCAAATTACTTCTGCTCTATCTACCACTTTAACAACGGATAATGCCTGCTCAGCAGCATTAGCTGGATGTCTCACAAATGGTGCTGGGTGCGTTGATGTTTCAGCCGATTGCCCTAGTTATAAGGGAGCTTCAACTTAATGTACTGCCTTTAAAGGAGTTAATGGAACGAATAAATGTGGAAATATAACAGCAGCAACATCTACAACTAATTGTATTGTAAAAACATGTGCAAATGCAAATACTGGTGGAACTATAGCATCATTGGCTGATTGTACAAGTTGGCTAGCTGGTTGCAATTTCAATGGAAAAGACAACTGCACTGTGGGAGATTGCACAACTTATTTTGGAACATAAACTTTTTGCGGAACCATCACATCAGCAACTTCAGGAGGAAATCCATAAAAATGTTGCACGGATGTTGATCCCGCCAACGCAAGCGCATCATATTGCTAAGCGTATATATCATCTTGTGTCTATGATGGCCAAAGTTGTGTACCTAAAGCAGCAGCTTGCACATCTTATACTGCTTAAACGGGTGGAGCAGGAGCATTAACTAATTGCTAAGCACTTACTGATTCTATTGGCAATAAATGTACTTATTCTACAGGTGCTAACTGTAAAGCAAGAGCCTGCACAGACACGATTTCTAACCCTAGTGTAGCAAATTGTGCAGCCTATTTAAGTTCATGTTAGTTCGACGGAAGTTCGTGTGTCGCATCTGATGCTTCATGTGGTAACTACATACCAAGAGGAGCTAATGATGTTGCCAAAGCTACAATATGCAATGTAATGAAAAGTTCTACTGGTGGCAGATGCACTTTCATAACTGGAACAAATTGTTCAAGTACTGTGGCCTCATGCCTCTACATAATACCAGGTAATTTATAGAACGCTTAATTTGGGTATCCAGCTTGTGCCTTGATGTAAGATTAGAACGGAAATTTCTGTACATGGGATTCATAAAATATATAATTCTGCAAAGCAAGAACATGTTCTGAAGCAGCCACAGCCAATTCAGATGCTGATTGTAATGCTTGGTTAAAGGGATGTGAATAAGATTAAACATCCTCAAGTAGTTAAGCTTTATGTTCAAATGCTCCAACTACAGTTACAACAAATACAGCCTGTGGAACATTCAGAAAAGGTTGTTTAACAAATGGAGCTGGTTGTGTTGAGCCAACTGTCACATGCTCAGGCTATTAAGGAACTCAAACCCAATGTAATAATTTCATAGGAAATGGCATACCTTGCACAAACTCTGCAGGCGCAGCAGCAACTGCTGCATGTATTAACAGAACATGTGTCCTCAACACAACAGCAAGGAACGATGCTGATTGCGCTCTTTGGTTACCACCAACATCAGGAGTAGTTAATTGTGTTTGGGGAGGAGGGTTTGGATGCGTTGCACCATAGGCTTGCGCATCATTTTAAGGAACATCTGATACTTGCTCAACATTCACTGCAAATGATGGTCCTTGCCATGGAACTGGATCTTCACCTGCTGCTTGTGTCTCCAATAATTCTTCTTGTTCAAGTGCTCCTGCAACATATAATACCGATGCATAATGCAAAAGTTGGGGATCAGCTTGCATGACAAATGGATTCGGTTGCATTTAAACTTCTAGTGCAACTTGCTCAAGCATATTATCTCCATCAATATGTCCCCTTTATAAATCAACTTCAGGATTGTTCTGTGATCTAGCGAATCAATGCAAAACAAAGCCATCTACATGTGGTGGATTTACAAATGCATCAGAATGCAATAACACTCCCATAGTTGGAGCTACTTCACCAACCTGTGGGTGGGATGTCTCAACAACAGCTTGCATCACTTTAACTTGTTCATAACTACCAATCACATTGACAACAGATAGTGCTTGTAGTGCAGTTATTTCTACTTGTACAAGAAATGGAGCAGGATGTGTCACTAAGGGAGCATGTTCAACATATACTAGATTAGCTTGTGGCCCAGCTGCAACGACAGATACTCAAAAGGTTTGCATATGGTCTAATTCAACCTGTAGATCAATTTAATGCACTGATAATACAACTGCAACAACTGATGCAGCTTGTAATACATATTTAGCAGGTTGTAGGACTACTGGAGGTGGATGTGCTGCAACTTTAACTTGCCCACAATTTGTAAGTGCAGCTTTTTGTCTATTTGATAGTCAAAATTAACCTTGTTTATGGTATAAACCATCATCAACTGCCGCAGGAACTTGCATAAGTTACAAATAATGTTCTGATGTTGCTTAAACAACTCATTCTGCCTGTTAGGCTGTCTCACCACTTTGCACAACAAATGGCTCTACTTGTATTCCAATCACTGGATGCTCAAAGACAGTCGTATAAGCAAGTTGCATTTTAGGCACAGATGGAAATTGTGGATGGCTACCTGCAGCTGGAACAACTGCAGCTGCTTGTGCCTTATTTACTAATTGTGAGGCAGCTACAGGAACGACTACTGCAATATGCCAAGCTTGGGGACAAACCTGTATTTCAAATGGAACAACATGCATCTCCAAATCTACCTGTTCCTCTTATACAACTCAAACTGCTTGTGGAAACATAGGAACAGATGGTGTATGCTTTTGGGTAGCTCCCACAGGAACAGCAACAACCGGAACTTGCAGACTATAATTATGTTCAGATGCTACTACAAGCTTGACAACACATGAAGGATGTGTAGCATTCTCAGCTTAAACACCATGTACAACCTCAGGAACCGGATGCATCTCATAAGCCACATGCTCATCTTATGCAGTCTAAGCTGGTTGTGTTTAAGGAACTGATGGAGTATGCCTTTGGGCAACATCTACTTCTGCTGCCACTAATTCAACATCTGCTACAACCACTTCAGTCTGCAGGCTTAAATAATGCACGGATTCATTATTAACAACAAGTTCCTCATGTGCTAATTCTTTAACAGGAGTAAAATGCGTCTCTAATGGAGTTAATTGCATACCTTAATCAACTTGCGCATCATATACATCTTGCTTAGGAGGTGGATCTGATGGAGCTTGTGCCTTCCTCCCTGGAATAAATACTACAACCCCAAATGTTGGAACTTGTTCACTATTCACTTAATGTTCAAATGCGGATTAAGATTAAACAGCATGTAATACAAGGTCAGATGCTTGTTACTTCAATTAAACAACAGTGAATGGAACCACAACATCATAATGCTAACCTCATACATGTGCCACAAAGGCTCTAGGTTCATCGTGCTAATCTGTGCCATCTTTCGATTTATCAACATATTAAGTTTGTGTTCTTACAGGAACAACATGTTCTGCAGGAAGCCCAGCTTCATTGACAGCAGCAACATGTTATTCTGGCTCAGCAGGAACATATTCATGGAGTGTCAATTCCTCATCATGTACAGTTTGTGTTAGTCCTACCTAAAATACGGTAAATAACACAGTCAACAACTCAAATAACACCAACAATACGTCCGGATACCTAATCAGCCTAGTTTTATCAATAACATTATTGATATGAGATGATTGATTCAACATAAAAGAACAATTATAAATACATTTTTTAATAAAATATTATATAAAAATCATAAATCTTCTGATTGTTCTAGTGACTATAGAATGCATATTCTTATATATCTCTTTTATCAATTGCCAAAATACAAGAATACATTTTAATGTGTTTTAAGTGCTCAGAACACTCTATCAACATTAATCTATGCTTACTTATCTTTGTGAATACTGAGGGTGTAATTATTATGTTCATATAATCATATTACTAGTTATTTATCCCACCCTTATTGTTTTTAAACATAATGAATTAATTTATTCCTCTCTTTTCTTATAAATTTGAAAATTACCTCTTTTATCTCTATTATTGGGATGATTTTCTTGAGTCTAAGTTAAACTAGAATGCCCAATAATCATATATAGTATCCTATAATTCTAGAGTATCCGATCATTCTAGATTATGGCATGATAAATATATGTGAGCAAATATGGTAAATTAATTATTAAATTATTTATTAACATGATCAGCTATCTAATTCAATTACTTCATATTATAACAGCTACTGATTGGTAATTGTAATATATCTCATTCAGATCAGAAGAATGTGTTTTCAGGTTCCATGAGGAATATTTAGATCAATCAAAAAATAAAATTTTATAAATATAGTGATAAATTTCTATATAAGGAATGAAGGACAAAATCTTATTTATTATCAAGTTGATGAAAAGTAATAAATTCAGAGAAAAGTGTTATTAGAGATTCACAATAATATAAGTTTTTCAGAAAAATTTTTAACAGGATGATTGTAATCCAAAATAAGGAAATATTGATCATTTCACTGGATGAATGAAGAAAAATTTAAAGTTTATTTTGTGATTTTAAATATTTTCACATATTTCCAAATATCATTATGATAATTAATCCCAACATTTCACTAAACAAACTAATCGACCCATTATTTGTTTAGTTGTTTGTATTATTTATAGAGGAGCTGGCTTGCTTGCATTGGCTGCATTTCTATGTTGCTGGATTCCAGGTGTATGTAGCGACAGAGTTCTGATAACAGTTTACTGCTGTGAATAAATTTGGACTACCCAAACTACATATTCCCTCTGTCAGAGCACAAATTTAGTATGTTGATAAATCAAATGATGGAATAGGTTGGCATGTTGAAGCCAAAGCTTTAGTTTGACAAGTATGAGGCTGACATAATGTTGTAGTGGTTCCATTAACTGTAGTTTAATTGAAGTAACATGAATCTTATCTAGAATTGCATGTTATTTGATCCTAATTTGCACTATCACAACTTGAGAATAATTAACATTTTCCTTCATTTGTTGAATTAGAACTAGGAGTAAAAGCGCATTAACCATCCGATCCCCCTCCTAAACAGGCCTCTTTGGTGGTATATGAGGAACATGTTGATTATTTAATGCAATTAACTCCATTAGAAACACATTTTTATCCAGAAATTGAATTCAGGCATGCAGAAGATGTTGTTAGTATATTATCAGTGCATTATTTGAGTCTACATTAGGGAGTATCAGTTGAATTAGTAGCAGGAGTTTACCAAAAACACTCACCATCTGTACCAATCACACACCCTGCTTATACCTTATAAGATGAACATGTAGATAGCGAAATACAACCAGTTCCTGAGGTTGTGCACTATGTAGTGGCTACAAATGCAGAACATCCTGTATGAGTATTAATATTAGTGGTGGCATCAGAACACAATTGTAGTCTGCAAGTTTCACCCGAAGGTGTAGTTTGTGAAATAACCCATATACAGGTTCCATCAGTACCCTGATTTTGACAAGCTGCCTATGTTTAATAAGAAGAACATTGGGATTTAGAAATACAGGAAACTCCATCAGAAATACAAGTATTGCTCCAGGCTTAACACTATAGAGTAGTTTTTCCAATTGCTGAAGCACAATTAGTGAACAAAGCACAACTTGCACTATTAGTACCAGAAGCTGGTAGCCATCCACAAGTTCCATCAGTTCCTATGATGCAACTTGCTTATGAAAAAGTTTTCGCACAAGATGTTATAGGAACACAATTAGTTCCATTAGTCGTGCAATGAGGTGAAATTATCTAGCAATCTTTATGAGAACTGCTAAGGACATCAGAGCATTTAGTGTAATTTATGCAAGATCCTTGTTTATTTGATTAAATCCAAATACATGGATTTCCTGTATAATCTTTTTTACAGATTTATGAATTTGTGTATTATTGGCAAGTTAAATTTGTTCCACAACCACTTCCTGTTGATTTACAGCCAATTATATAACTGTCACATGCACTATCACTTCTTGCTGTTATGTTATCTGAACACTAAATAGGTCTACAGACTGAATTTGACCAAATGCAAACCTTTTATGGGTCTGTTGTAGCAGAAATTCCACAAACTTATTTGGAATATGTCGAACAAACTCCTTTAACTATGCACCCGCTCCCTGTTGTAGTACAATTTGTGATAGATTAGCTGCATTATTGATCTGTTGTTAATGTTAATGGTAGATTAGCACAAGTTAATATTCCACATGAATTTGTTTTTGCATTCCATCCACATCCTGGCAAAGTTAAACGAGCTATCGGTATATTATTACATTCAGTGGCAGTAGTAAAATCAGTGCATTGTTAAGGTTTTGATTTGCATGTTTTTGCCAAATCACAGCCAAGGGTATTCTAATACTATGTGCAGGATTAATTTGCTGCAATACTTGTGCATTAACCTGTCGGAATACAGCCAAATCCGTTAGTCATACAACCAGGTCCCCAAGATTTGCATTAAGCGTCAGTATTGTAATTTGCAGGAGCATTTAGACAAACGTAAGGAACACAAGCTGCTATTTAAGGGCCACTTCCCTAACATGGTCCGTCTTAGGCAGTGAATTTAGGACAAGTATCGGCTGTGCCCTAAAATGAAGAGCAATTTTGTGGTGCGACGCATCCACTAGTTCCATTCCAAACACAGCTTTTCGCATTACCAATCGGTAGAATCCATTTATCACAATCTTGATCACTTTTAGCTGTATTATTTTATAAACAAGTTCTGTTCTTACATGGGTCAGTAGCTGCAGATGTGGCATCATTTCCACAAAGTTGTGATCCATTATTTCCACGAAAAGTTTCACAAGTAGCTGCTGTTCCTTTGAAGTCTGAGCAATTAGAGTTCGATTCAATGCATCCATTGCCATTAGTCACACACCCTTTCCTATAAGTATCGCATGCTTAGTCTGTCACATTGGTATTAGGAGCACTTGAGCAATTTCTTAACTAACATGGCGTGGTATTATCTAATTTACAAAATGATTTATAGGCTTGACAATCTGCATCTGAATTTACTGTAGCTGGGGCACCATTACAGTCACCATTTTAGCATGATGCACCACTGATGTATTAGCATGCTTGTCCATTTGAATCTATAAGCAAACTACATGCAATATCTGGTGATTCCCCTATGAATGCGGTTGTCTAATATGATGTGCATGAAGTTTATGCCTTTGAGCATTTAGTGGCTCCTGCGACATAAGTACATTTGCTTGAATCGGAAGTTTGTCTAGTATTACAAAAAGTTCCTTTTTCATTTGAAGTAGTTCCATATGCAATATAGGTATCACAGGTTCCTGCTGCTCCACAGCCAACTCCATTGAAAATGCATTCGCTTTTATAAGATGTACAGAGTTAGTCTGAACCTCCGGTTGCAATATCTTGGCAACTTCTATTTTTACAATTATTACCAGAGTCATATCCACATTTAATTCCATCACTATTAGCTAAATTTATGCAATTAATAAATTTTCCAGATCCAGTGGTTTATGCGACATAATCAAAACAATAATATTAAGCGGATACACATGAAGCCCCATCAAAGACGCAGTTCTAACTATACTCTTAACATAAAGCAACACTCAAATTTGTGGTCATTTTTGAGCATTAATAATTTTCACATGTATTTCCGCTACTATAAGCACATGATGGGTTTGAATATTTTCTACACATTTGTCTATTTGTTGCAGGATCAGTGCCATATGTTTTTATTAATGAACAATTATTGACTGCTACACATTTATCACTAGTATCGTCGTATGCACATTGAGTTAAAAATTTTGTCTGGCAGAACGACTACTTATTCAAAGTATTTGAGGCTACTCCTGCGTCAAGCTAAATTGTTTATGAATCGCATTTGAATACTTCACATCCCAAACCATCTGATTTTAATTAACATAATTTCAATGTTGGTCTTGTAAATAAGCAAATCATGCTATTATATTGAGCATTAGCACCAGCTGGTAAGACAATCTAATAACATAAATTTTTGTAAGGTTCACATTAATCCGATTAACCAGTGTAAGTACAATACAATGGGTAGGTTAAATCTGTTTATGATGAGCAATATTGAATTTTCTTAACAAAATCGCCTTAGATTGATGCTGGTATTTTGTAACTTCTACAAATATTTTTGGAATAACAATAGCCAGCTACTTAATCATACAAGCAATAAAACTAAGTACCATTTACAACAGTTAAGACTGTGGAAGTGCAAAAATTTTATTTCTCCTTTTCTGTTGAGCCAATTGCTTGAACCATCTCACAAGTTCCTTTTGCACAGAAATCCCCTGATATATAAGTGCAAATTTATGTGTTTAATTTAATTTTTGAGCAATAAGTATTTTTATCAGCAGAAGTTGATCCTGAAGTTACATATTTATCACAGCTTTCCGCAGGATCTATACAACTGCCAAGTTTATAATTACAACTATATCCTTATTAACTAAAAAATTGCTGACAATATCTTTATGCATCATCTGTATTTGTTATTGTATTTGGAGGAGTATTTTCATTGCATTTCTTTTGTGGTATAGTTGGAGTGATAAATAACTTGCAAAATCCTGAGGTTTTAGTGCACTTTGATCCAGATTAACTGAATGAGTTGCACTAAGAAACTGATCCTGTATAGCTTGTGCATGCAGTTGAAGCATCTTGACAACCTCCGGCTGATGTCCCATTCCAAACACAACTCGACATAAAGGTCTAACATAAATTGTCAGTATTATAAGGCGAAGCATCACTGACTATTGCATGGGCACATGTTCTTGGAATACAAGCTGTTGCTGCATTAGTTGGTTGATCAACTTTCCAACATTGCTATGGTTTATTCGAACTAGTTGCAGTGTTTATAGCTTAACAAGTTGTTTGGGTTCCAAAATATGTGGTACAATCCCCATTTGTACAATTATCTAATCCATTGAAATAGCATCCTTTTAAAAATGTATCACAAGTGCTATTTGAAGTTTATGCTATCGAACTATATAATTTGGCTTACGAGCATTATGTGACTGCTATGCATGATGCAGAAGTATTTGTTTCAGATGCTAATTAAGTGCAAATCTAAGTGCCATTTAATCCCTTATATTTAGAGCAAGTTGCAATTAAACCTTAGTATTTAGTGCAATCATCGCTTATATCTACACATCCATTTCCTTTTGTGAGGCAGCCAGATAAGGCAGTATCACAGTCTTAATCAGTTGTCAAAGTTGTTGGAAGCGAACTGCACAAAGTGTTTTAACAAGTTGTGCTCCATTGACATTTCCTCTAATATATTTTTGATCCAATTTTATATTATTATTAATTTAACGAGCAAAGTGACTGATTATAGTAATTCGCACATGATGATCTGTCTAAACATATCTAAGTCGAAGAGCAGCTTGTATTACCTTCGCAAGTAATTGATTGTTAAGTTGTTTCACAGGTTGGCTACTAAATGCATGCTGTGCCATTTGTGACACAATTATAAGAATATTATTAGCATCCTGAATTACTATTTGTATTTTGTGTCGCATTTGAGCAAACTTTAACACTGCATGGACCGTCTGAAGTTTATGTGCTAGGGGCCATACAATTACCATCACTACCTTTAAATAATAAACATGTTGTTGCTGTTCCTGTATATTACTAACACAATTATAGACTGATTACGCAACCATAGCCATTCGTTATGCAACCCTTTTGATATGAGCTACACCCTGAATCAGTATTTATGTTTTTTGGAGCATCTTAACAATTTCTCACTTGGCATTAGGATGCTGTGGATCCTGTCCCTTTACAATTTCCATCAGACCCTATATATAAATTACATTAAGAATCAGCTCCTGTATATGTTGAACATTGCATTAATGTTTTTACACAACCTTGCCCTGTAGTCAAACAATTTTTCAAAAATTAATTGCATCCATCATTGGTGGTTAAACTTGTTGGTGCGTCTGTACAACTTAATGCTCTACATGTTGTTGAACCAGTAGTAGTGTCCACTGTACATGGACCTTCTGAGCCAATCAGACTTGCACATGTTTATGATTGCTAATAAGAATTACATGATTAGAGAGTCTTTACACAACCTTTACCAGTAGTTAAACAACCATTCAAAAACTTTGAGCAATCAGCATTAGTTGAGAGGGTGGATGGAGCATCATTACACGTATAGGGCCTGCAAACAAGGAATCCTTAGTCTGTATTTTTCGTGCATGGGCCATCTGAACCAATCATTCCTGTACATCCAGCCCTGAGGGTATGTGCTGCAGGTTCCTAAAGTGTTAGTGCATCCTAAGCCTGTTGTCAGACAACCAAATCCATCCATTACACAAATCATTAGTATTGTAAGAACTTGGTGCATCAGAGCATTCCTTGTCATTGCACTACCCTTATGAACCTTATTAAGTTGGTTGGATCCATTTGCATGACTTAGCACCGGACGATGAGATGCTGTCTTGAAAAAATTATTGAATTAATTTACCTAAACATTATGACTAAGCTGTATATTGGGAACAAGATTAAGGGTCCTAGCATCTAGTTCCATCACTAGTACATTAGTTAGAAATGGACTAGCATTACGAATTCGTTGGTTAAACATAAGCAGAGCATCCAGAGAAAAGTATGCATGAATTGTTAAAGAAGGCACATCCTTTAGTTTATGCACAAATTGTCAAATTTGTGATAATCGAGCATTAAGTTGCCACAATTTAACTTAAATTCGTGTTAGTGTTGGTACTCGTATCATTCAAACATTATCCTTTAAGTTTAATTGGAAACTAATACCTGTTGTAACTGTTGTATTCGAGTTTTCAGAATTGGTTTTTTCTAAAGTACTCCAATTCCATACACAACCTACTTTTGATGAGCAATCTTAAAAGTTAAGTAGGTTCGAGCATATGCAGGCTTAGGTCTTAGGCGTAACAGTTGTTTGCGACGATGTGAGCAGAATAGAAAATCCTAATATGACTATCAGTTTTATCATTATCTTTTTTGATGATGAAAATATATTATTATTCAAAATGGAGCTGCTATGTTATAAACCCCATCTGAAAGACGTTAATTCGGACGTTAAATCGGACGTCAGTGGGTTTTCTATACCAAATACATTACATAAATAAAATTAAGTTCTAATATAGAGCCCTACAAAAAGAAATGAAGCTAAAACCTATCTAAGAGAGCATTCTGGTGATGGTCAAGCCCAACATTCATGCATACGCCTTATTCTGAAGAGATAATATCCATAATAACATTTTTTTAATCTGCACAATAAGAGATCGATTTTTGATTCTAGCAATAACCATCTCATTTGATACCAATAAGAAGCTATATACCACTTTAAGGAAAAATAAAGATGTTCTTAGGCTTGATAATCAAGTACAAAACTTGAATTTATAAACAATTCATTTATTAATTTATAAATATATTGCTAACAAAAAATACCTGTCTAGGGGATTGAACCAAATTCTTATGAAAATTAAAAAAGAAATTCAAACTTGGTTAATGAAGAGATATATATTATATTTTCTTATTATATTTATTATGAAATAAAACATGATCCTACAATTTTTGTGATGAATATTTGTTGAAAAGAATCAAATTCTATTTATTATTCTAATGCTCTAAAGCTGATTACGATTATGTTTATTTGAATACGAGCTTACCTTATGAAAATATTTCATATATTTGTAATATCAAATTGCTTTTGATAAGTGAGATTAAGTATAGAATTTTCTTATTCATAAATTAATTTTATATATTGTACTTTTTTTTGTTTTATACTAAAAATCTCATAAATTGAAATTATTAATGTTAGGCTTATATATATCCATAAAAATACACACACATCCATTATTGTTAATTTTAATTAAACAAATTATTTGAAATATTTTTTAAAATAGAAAACAAAATACAGCATTTTTCATCAAATGTGCAAGTCTCTGCAATTTCCGTTATGGGTGGCTTTTGACCATAGCAGAACAGCCACTCCTTGATTTGCACCCCTTAAATTCTTGAGAGGCTCCTGATCATGAATGGTATCTCATTAGATTGATTATATTTAAGATTCATTCCTTATGAAGGCGAAATTATTTCCATTTAAGAAAAATTTTATTTAAGAATTTGTTTACTTGATTTTTATTTAATTAATTATTAATTTGGATGAAAAAAGGTACAAATAGAAATGACAAAGAGCAGGATGCAGACTTTGAATTTGGACCGCTCTTTACACAATAGAAAGTTACTCTATTTCAGCATTTAGATGAAATAATGAAGAAAAAATATGCAAACCTAAGTCACCTTGAGCAGTTATAGACGATTTTACATGAACAACTGGAAGATTCGTATGAGGAGAATCATGAGTTACTTATAGATTAATTATTTGAAGAATGTTTATGGCCAGGATAGTTTCAAAGTATTTTTAATGTATATTATTTTAGGAAAATTTTTAAAACTTATAGCAAAGGGCAAAAATTAAATTGTCATTTTTATTATGATGTATTTGATATTAGAAGGTTATTTCGATAAAAAGATTGATAATTTTGAGACTACTCTGATTGAGTAAGCCAATCCAAAGTTGTTGACAAATTATTTCATATTCAAATCATCGACTATCAAATTAGCAATTCTATTTGAGGTGGGGTTGTAAAAATATCCCATAATTGAGGGTTTTCAGAAGGTAACTAATTCTACTATAAGTAGCTAAGGGGATTTAAAGTTAAACATCAAATTACATTTATAGACTTAAAACATTTAGATCAAGTAGATTAGCTTGTTGAAAGTATGAAATAATACTAAAATGATATCTTAACAGATCCTTACAAACAAGAACTGCCTTTCATATATCATGAGTAAGGTACTAATTCAATTCTATTCTAGAATTCCTTTAAAACAAAAAACAGGTAGGACCGCAAGAGGCATTCTTGTATGATTTTTAGGAAGAATGTTGGGGAGATCTGTAATTTCATATAAAAAATTAAAAAACCTATAGATGGGTGCCATCTCAGTTGCCAAATTATGGTGGAAATATGAGTAAGTTTATACAGCAATGGAAAATATGTTACATAAAATTGGTTAGACAATTAAGAGCATCAAAATTACTACAGGGTCATTTAATTTTAGAATTCAGATTAACTGGCTGAATATGGCGATTTTCAATCGGCATCAAATATTATTGATTTTCTAACTTAGATAGATGAATGCAAAATAAAGCCAACAGAATAGGAAAGGGAAGTTATTTCAAGTAATGGCAATTTAATGGTAATCGGAAGATCGGGAACTGGTAAGACTACTTGTGCAATATTAAGATTGTTTTCCATACACATACTGGTGAAATACAAAGCTTAATTTAATAACTAAAGAAGCGATAAACTATTTAAGCATTCTTAGAAAAGAAATCAATTAATAGGATTACATAGTTTATACACCACTTAAAATTAGAGATTGGTATAGGATGTAAAGAAAAAATATAATCAAATGCTTTAAAATTTGAGATAGGCTTCAATAGAATAAAATCTTTCTTCCAAGGATGATGATTCAAAGAAATAATCTGACTAACAAGATTATGTTGAAAATAATAAACTTAAAGATATGATTTTAGATGAATTAGCATAGGAATTAAGAAAAGCAGGATATGAGGCTGAAAAATAAGTTTTTAAATTCACTGATTATGCTGAAGATGACTTTCCTTTATTTTTAAGTGTAAAAAAGCTCTTATTTTTAATTGATAACTGTTTGGACTACCCATTTTTCTAACAATAAAGATTTAAAAATTAAGATAATTTAGGAGATTTGGCTGGTTGGGATGATGATGATGCTATGAACAACATTAAATAGGAGATAAAATAATAAAATAATAATTAGAACAATTACATGTAAATGTTGGAATAAAATGCATAGAAAGTATTTTAGTATGGTTTAAATGATTAATCCTTACCTAAAAATACATAATATGCATAAGAACAGAATTAAGACAAAGAAGGTGAAAGAATAAAATTCAGAAATATAAGAGTTGTTGAAGTGAACTATGAAATTTTTAGAAGTTAATTTTGGCCTAGAATATAAACAAAATTAAGGTAGAAAAGAGATCAAGATTCGCTTATTTGTTTAGTCTGGACATAAATATATTCATATATTAAGGGCTCCTAATATTCACATTAATATCCTGGCAACTATCTACCAAAAGATTTATATATAAAAAAACTAAAGTCAGTGTTAGAGATAGAAAAATTAGAAGAAATTTATTGTATCTTTCAAGCCTATGAAAAATGGAAAGATTAGAGGAATTATTTTGATCAAATGGATATTGTAAATTATTTAATGAACTTCTTGGAAAAGAATCAATATAATTATAATCCTATTCACAACACATTAATTGATGAAGTTCAAGATTTACCTCAATCAACAATTAAACTATTAAAAAGACTTACTGAATAATGTATATATTGTTCAGGAGACACAGCCTAAAGCATTTCTAAGGGAGTGGGATTTAGATTTTAAGATTTAAGGCCTATTTTATAAGAAACAGATTTTGGAGATGAAAAGTTTCTTGCTAAAGAATTAATTAGCCATTAACTGACGGTTAATTTCAGATCACATAATAAAATTCTTCAATTAGCTAATTCTATTGTTAACATTATTGAAATCTATTTTCCGAAATCCATCGACAAACTAAGAAAGGAGATTTCTGATTTAAAAGGACCCATACCTTTTGTAATAGAATCAAATTAAATATAAGATTTATTATTGTATCTAAACAACCTTGCTATAAATGGGCATGACAAAGTTATAATAGCAAAGGATAAAGAATCCAAAGAAGCAATACCAGAATTGATCAGCAGCAATTTTATCTGTTTAACTGTAGCTGAATGCAAAGGATTAGAATTCAGTGATATCATAATATGGAACTTCTTCTGTGATTAAACTATTTTTACTGAATAATGGGGATAATTAAATAATATAACTGTGGAGACAAATTTAGAGGATCAAGATGTGTATTAATCAAGAGTAACATGTAATCAATAATATAATATTTTTAGTTCAAAATCCCTAACATGATTAGTAAAGATAAAAACTTGATTAAATTGAAGTCAAAAAATTAAAGTTGCCATAAAATGTGGACTTTGATTCTTTTTAGAACTAATCTTTGTGCCTTGAACTTAAATAGCTTTATGTTGCTGTAACAAGAGCTAAATAAAGAATTATAATTTTGATTAGGATTAGTCAAAAAGATAACCTATATTAAATTTATTTACTTAATTAGGGGTTGTCAAAATATTGAAAGTTAACACTCATTTAGAATAGGAAGATTTAAGATTGTGCCCATAGTTAATTCAGCCTCAGTAGAATAATACTTAAGCATTTATGGAACAAGGATTCTAGTTGTTTTAAAACAAAGTCTATTCAGAGGCATTAAAATGCTTTAGATTTGCTCAAAATGTTGAATGGTAAGACAAATGCTCCGCCTATATATTGGCTCAGGACGGATAGAGATAAAAGAATGAAATTTAAGCAAAATTATAAAGACAACAGACTCAAAGGCTAAACGATAGGGAAAATAAATAAATTAAGATTGATATATAAAACTTAAATGAGGAAGGGAACAAAAATTAATTTAAATAGGCAGCAGACACATTTATGCGATATGGCTAACTATTTCAAGCAGCCTAATGTTATTTTTCCTCTGAAAACTATAAAATTGCATTTAACTTGTTTCTTTAAAAAAGAATGTATTTGGAGGTTGCTGACTGTTCTTATAGACTTAAAAACTACTATCATCTTAGCATTTGTTATTAAAAGAAAACTACTTTGAAAAGTCTCTTGAATGCTTAGAAAAATTGAAACTATACAAGGTAATGTTAGTAGTTGTAGAGAAGTTTAAGAGGTTCTTTCCAGAACCCATTTATCTTAATTATTTGAATAAGTTGTTGCCTCAACTGATTTAACAAAGTTGGACCATATTTTAAGAGTAGTCATATAATATGGAATATATTAGATATTTTAAGTAAATATATAATCTATTTTAGTGAATTAACTGTCTATAATAAGGACGACTTTAATGAAGAATATGATATATTTGAGGAAGGACATATTTTTCCAAAAACCGATAGTTAGTATATTGAATTTTTGTTTACTCTCATATAGATGAACATAAAATATATTAAAGAATCATTTTAAAGATCATTTTTAAATTATAATATATAAGAGCTCGATAGATAATTAAAAGATTAAAAATTAAATGAATTCAAACTCAAATTTATAATAGACGTATTAGAACAGTTGAATTTGTACGAAGTTAGAGATTATTTAGTAGATTACAACTTTAGAAAAGATTAAACTCAAGAATATTAAAAACTCATTTCGAGAATATATTAATGTAGTAGGTTTATTACGAATTAGAATAATAAAAATACAAAGACTCACAATCCAAACCTTATATTGAGCCATCTTTACAAATATAAAATTGAACAGAAAGATGTTGATATAATTATTTCGGCTTTATGTGTTTTTGGGTTTCATAAGTAGTGTTTGGAATACATGGGAATTTATAGATACGAGATAAAATTTTAAAACAAAGATTTTGAGGGATAAAAAAATACCGACAAAGCTTTATATAAAGAAAAAACTAATAATTATGAAGAACAAATCAAAATCTTTTTTAATTAATAAGTTCATGAGGATCAATTAAAAAATGTAAGGGATGAATTCGAGAAAAAAATTCTACTAAAATTTACTAACTACTCAAAATAATAGAGATTATATGGAAAATTCTTGTAGTAGGATGATGATAATCCAGAATATATAAGGGTAAAGTCGTTGATTTTGGTGGATAATATACTTACTTTTTTTGCCATAAGTTCTGGTAAATATATTTAGTTTGACTCACTAAACGGTTTAGAAATAATATAGTAAATTGAGGATTTGAGGAATGTATTCTTGCAAAACAAAATATAATTAGTGCTTTAAGATTTTTTAACGATCGTAAAGTTTTTACAATTTATAAGTGATATTTTCAAGAAAAATTCAATGGTTAACATGCAAAATCTACTTTTTAATGCAATGTGCATTTGCTATAAAATAATTATACCAAATCATCAAAATTTTAGTTTTCTAAGATTTTATGGCTCTTAATATCTCTGAGTAAATAAATAATCCCCTATACTAATAAAATATTCGATACTAAATATTTCAATAGATACTAGAAGATAGTATGTTAAAATTAATATATTTTGACATTAAATAAAATAATTATCATTATTTATTTAAACTGTGATCTACTTTTAGCATCTCTTTAAATCTAGTTACAAATGTTTAGTATTCTTAATTTTGAAAATTTCTCGCTTATTCATCGATTTTATCTAGATTATTTATAATGAATAAATACCGACATAATTTTAAAGTGGTTGTAATTTTGAATCTTCAGAGTCTTAAAAATACCTTGTCAATGCTGCCGTCATCGCTGAGCAGACTTTAACCCAATATTGCATATGTCCTTAACCTGTTTATTCGGATATCTCTTAGAAATCTCCAACCTTTTTTAATCGTTTCTATGATTTCATCCTATCATCCCTATATATTGTTTGAACTGAGTTCCAAAACTATTGCATTCTTTATAGAGGAATGTCAGATTTTTTATTTTTTTCATGAAAATTAATCAAAGCCTACCTAACAATATCCTTTCTAATCTCTTAAGTTAGTAAATATTTCAATTCATTTTAAAAATCTTAAAAGCTCTAAACCTTATTTCCAGTAGTGTGATAGAGTTATCCAAAATCGCATAGAGCCAGCATAAAATTAGGATTGAAATCTGACTCATAATTTGATATAACTTTAGCCAACTTGGTGACAATAGATTCATATGGAATTTTTATCTTAGAATATTTGTCAAGTTTGCTTAATTCTGACTCACAAATTGCCATTGCTTCAGAATAAACTAATTATCTATCAGAAGGTCTTCCTGAGAAGAAAGTAAGCCATCGATAAACAACTGTAAAAAATTCTTCATTACCCAATCTAATTGTATCGTCATACTTCATAAAACCATCATATATTTCCAGAAAATTAGTTAGAATTTGAATTAAATTCTAAAGTATATTTATTTAAGCCTCCATCAACCCTATAGTTATGCTAACTGTCTATCCATATTTAGGTGATAGTTTAGCCTTCCTATTCAAATCACTAGCCTAGAATACCTACATTTTTTATTTATCAAGTAAAGTTTGAAAGGTTTAAATGATGAATTTTGTTGAGTTCATAGTTAACATATTATCGATTTTTAGATCCGCTTCTTAGAGTGAGACTCCTGATTCAATACAATTCAAATAGATGCAGTATATCGATTTCTCAAATAAGTCGACAGCAATAATGAGTGCCTAAAATTCTTGTATCTTTTAATCAAGCTTTTATTGATATAAAGGCAAACTTTTAAGATTTAGCTTATCCTTATAATCATTGAACATAGCAAAAGCATCATTTGCCTTCTTCTTCATTTATTGGATCTATTCCTCAAATCCTAAATTAATTTTAAAAGCTTCAAAATTCATCGCTTTTTTCTTTTAAGCATCTTACTTAATGGCCTCGGTACCTAACTCATAGACTCCGTCAAATTTAGCTGCCCCACTTTCAAAGACTTATTAGGAATCATTAAGAACATTTTATGCGTCTCCAAACTTAGCATCTAACTCTGCAGCCTTTGTACTATCCTCAAATTATAATTTAGTTTAATTGATATATATTTGAATCGATCTTTATAAGGCATTATACATCGAATTTATGGAGCATGACTTGCCTTTGAATAAACTCTATATCTAATTATTCAATTAAGTAATAGATTAACCAATATCTACTGATCCAGGACTAGCAATATTTAAATAAGCTAATTGTTAATACTGTTCATAATTGTCTTTCAAATAAGTAAGCAAAAATATTCCATCTGATATATGATTTTTATACTATTGAGATTATTAATTCTATGCATTCATCTCAAAAAATGAAGATTATTCTTATAATTTCTTTAGAATTGAGTAAATAGTATGCTAGCCTTTAATTTGGTTGTGAATGTTTTCAATCACATTACATAACAGCTTCTAGTTCATTAAATACCTGACAGCAATCATATGTTCCCAAATTTAAAATTTCTAAGTATATTCTGTCATTTAGGAATACAATTAAGTCATAGTAACTTATGTTTGCATCTTAATTAGTAAACTATCTTTTCCATAAGTTATCTTTTCAATTAAATTATGACATATTTCAACCATGGTCAGCATATATCTTCGTGTTTCATCCTCACTCAGATATTTGTGATGAATTTCTTTGATTGCATCCTGTTATATTTTCGAAAGTTGTTTTTATGGTCCATCAAATACAGATGGATTATATTCTTCAACTATTAATTTAGATATATCTTAAAGCTAATTCTAGCACTTTTCAATAACTTGTAATGCAGTTTTCTCATCCATCTAACTTGATAATACATCTATTGAATGTAATTTATTGTTTAATATTTTCAAAACATTGAAACATTAAGAAACTTCATTTTAAATCCAATTCTTTAATTTGATAGCAGCTAGAGGCAAGGATTCGTGTTGTTCATGAAAAATATTTTATATCTTAAGTACTGAGTCTAGAACAGTTCTTAAATTAAGATTATTATTACCTCATTTCTACAACCAAATCTCTAAATTGCTCCTGCTCTAACAACTAACCACTCTAAAGTCTAATAATCTATCTCTATTCTTATGCAATAATTAATTGTTTTTCAATATTCTCAATTTAGAAGAAGAATTCATTGATCTTCTCCAAAACAAATATTTAATGGAAATATTCTTCAATTTAATGCTCAGTCACATATAATCTTTTTAATTATAGAATAACTTACAATTTAAATTGCTGTAAAATGAAAAATGGTCTTTTCTTAATTACTTCATAATTGAACTTGGCAGGATTTCTAATTATATGATTTCTATAACTACAGAACTATTTGATGGTTTCCATATAATCTAAAGATTGAACTTACTCACTTATAAAAATTTAGTTATATAAGTTCTTTAGCATGTATTGTTTCTTTTATTTCTATCTTAAAATATATTTATATATTCCTTAAATTATCTCTTCATTCTATTATTTATATTCACTGAATGGCAATTAGACTAAATTGAATTCATTTATCCATCGCTGTAATTTTAAGTACATCTTCTCCTTTTTGGATGTTACAAATTAATACAATATTGTCACTTAGTCAACATTATTTATAAAGTTTATCAGAAAATTTTAGCAAAGAGTCATCTACTCCTCATATATTTCTAGATATTTGCAAACAATTTATTCTGAATAAAATACAACAATCCTAAGGGTTTATTCATCTTCTCTCATTTAAGCTGAAGCTTGTGAAATAAAATCAAGCATCTTTTACAATTCCATTTAATCAACCTTATCCTATATACCTTCAGTAAGAATTAATAAATCATTTAACTATCTCTGTATATCAACTAAGCTTTAGTAAACATTATTAAGTTTATCAAATGTCTTCATATAAGTTTTATCTATAATTTATTTGATTTATGCTACCACACTATATTTACAGAGTTCCTTTTATAGTTGTTCAAAATTTTACTAGTCATCCTTTTATCGTTATTAAACCATCTATAACTATTAACATAGATAGTGAATGATTTCTTATCTTGATATTCCTGTTCGATCAACTTCTACAAAAATTAAAGGTTCTTATCTTCCCAAATTTAAATTATATACAATATTTCTAAAATCAACTTCATATAAAAGTTTCGACTTAGACACATGAACATCATGAGTTTATTAAAAATCATTATCCTTTATTTCTTCGTGTTCTGGTACTTGTAGAGGTTAAATTACAGATATTCTAGACTATTTTATCCTAGATTATTTGTTTTCCAAGTATGGATATATAAATGCTGAAACTTAATAAGATTAGAGGTCCACTCTATCAGGTTTTTGTATTAATTGTGGATTCAATAAATTCTGTTTTCGTTATAAATACTTAATTCTAATATCATCCATTTAGAAAAAAGTACTAGGTTTTATTTAACTAACCTGATTAATTTTTTCATCTTGATTCAATGGAACTGCTAAATTTGAATTGTTATATTCTGAGAATTAGGTTTAATTAGCCTGAACATTCTCATGATCACCTTAAGTGTACTTAACTGATTATTATGTCGCCATAGGCTTATGGAATCTAGATCTTGGTTTTTATTGCTAATTCGGCTAATCTTCGATAACTTAAACCGTTTTAGCAAACTTCGTCTAAATTGGTTTATTTATAGAACTTTTCATGGAAAGCTTTTCATTGCTCATAATTTTTATTTAATAATTATAATCTCATTACGATGAATTGTTAAGAATATTGTTCATGATTATCTTCTCCATAGTGTATTCTCTTCGATTTTTAGGTGCTCCTCTTCGCTATCTTCTTTATTGATAGATATCTAATATTGATTCTTTGGCATGAAAATTGAAACTTGGGATAGCTGGAGCGTAAAGTGACATCTTAACATTTTTTTCTTGTTTTTGCACAATTTAGGGTAATACAAAGGATTTTTCAAATTTTTTATTTTCCACACTTGGAGATCTAGATTTTTAAATTGAACATCTTTGATTTTATTTGTAGTTTACTGGAGATCTTGTTTGAGAAGGCGATCTAATACTAATCATGTGTAATTAGCTTTGATTGACATTTAGTTTAGGTACTTCATTTAAGATAATCTTTTTTAGAGATTTGTTTGCATATGTTATGCTACTTTTACTTTCTGTGCTTTTAGTTTTTTGTCTCTTCTACTATTAATACCCTTCAAAATACTCATCAAGAGTGATGAAACCCTCATTAACTACATAAGCAGGGATAGTAAATTAAGTTCGACAAAGCAGTCCTTATAAAACTACAAATATTTTGTTCTATTTTATTATGGCTCCATCTATTGATGAATGAATTTAGAAATTTTAAATATTTTATCCACTCATCGTCCATATTCTAACTAAATTAGAGGAGTAGGAGAGAAACAAATCTTAAGATCTATTAAGTCCAAGAATATTCGAGTCATGAACTTATTCTGGTTAATAGCACATAAATTGTGAGGTTAATAACAATATTTGTGTTCTAAGTGCCAACACCAAAATTTTATTTAATAACAAACTACAAGAAAGTTCAGTGAAATACAATTATTTAATTACTTAAGGCTACTAGTTGATGAATCTTATAGTATTTGACATATCAATAGTTACTAGTAGATTGTTAGTAAGTGAATGGATGGCGACTATTGGATCCTTTCCAAAATTATATCTAGCATAAACTCGATTAGGTAATTTTATTGGAATAAATATGACTGCACCTCTTGAGCACCCAAGTACAAGTAAATCAATGTTTTCAAAGTTATCTTAATTTAATAGGTGAAGCATTTTCCTCTTATCATTATCATCAAAATTTAATTCTACATCATAGAAATTAGGTTGAAACTTGCTTACCTACATAGTCATAATATCTTAGTATATTCTATCTCCATTCATAGTTCTTATCTCATTAATATCAATATTAAAGTCAAATTCTTATCCATTCCAAAATGCAATTTCCTCATCATACAGAAATAATGACTTAGAACCCAAATCAATTATTTATCTGACAGTTTTTGTCTTTTAAGTAGTGTATATTGCCTTTTCGTTTTAGATCGAATAATAAATATGATTTTTGAATCCTAGTATGTGTTCAGAATAAACCTAAATTTAAGAGTCGTGTTTAAATATGCAATCCAAACCGTGATCTAAACTTCCTTTAAATATCATATTCTCCGATTGAAACAAGTAACTATTGGAAGTGAGAAATGTGAAACATGTCGGTAGATCATCATTAATGGTATACGTGCCTAATAGTGTTAAGTTAACTAAGTCCCATTTCATAATCTTATTATCAGAACCATAAGAGAATGTACAATTATTTTCAACTAAAATATTTAATAGTTATCCTCCATTATGACAATTTTCAAATTGATGATGAATAATATTTAGTTTATCATATATGAATATCTTACAAGGTGACCCAATAACAAAATATTCCTCATAAATTTCTACATCGATTATAAGTTCTAAAACCTTTAGATTTAATTCAATATCTAATTTTAATGTATTTATAAAACAAATATCTCGATTGTTAAATACAATTAGCTTATCTTAAATTCTTTTATAATGCTTATTCCAAACTAAATTGGTATTAATTAATTTATGATTTAATATTTATGCTTTTTAGGGATCATACTAATAGGCATCAACTCTTGTTTATGAAATCAATACAATATAATCATTATCTCTGTTATAATAAAATAAATACATATATGTTGCATATAAGGTTTATCTGCATTCTATTTAAATCTGTTAGAGTAATTTTAATTCATTATTCAAAAAGTATAAGTACCAATCATCAAATAATATCATATACATCTGATGTTTGATCGAGTAGGAGATATCAAATATCTTCCTGTTCGAGATTTAGTGGAGTTCTTTTCTTTTTATTATTTTTTGCATCTCCAAATCAAATTTAACAAGTAACTTCCCTTAAATGACTAAGAGTTAGCCAGGATATAATTTGAATTCAGATCCTTTCATAATTCTCTTGCTTTAGCATCCAAATTGTATTGTTGCCATTTTTATCTAATTAATGTTATATGAAAATTACATCATGTTGAATACGGTGTATGGTAGAAATATATTCTCAAAATATAAGATAATAAGTTTATTGAAGCCTGGATAGAATGATATTCTCCTAGCCAAAGATAGGTAAGGATAGCAATTTGCAATTAAAGAAATAATATAGGATCACGATTGTTTGAACTCTTTAGTTTAAGAGATCGAAAGGCATAAAATGTCTAATCATCCTAACGTCATTAAGGTTATAGATGCATGCATACTAGAAAAAGATGTTAGTGAATATTAGAGATAGATATTGGGTTTTATTGTGTTAGAGAAGGGGTTATTCGACTTAGATAAATATAAGAATAGTGGGAATAATATGCCCCTCTGCATAATTGATCAATTACTTGATGTTTTCTCATCAATTCAATCTATAGGGATAACTCATATGGACATAAAACCATAAAATGTATTAGTTACAAAATTAGATCCGTTTGTAGTTAAGATTTGTGACTTTGGAGTGAGCAAGACGAATTCTAGTATCATATCTCCAATCGGAGTAATTATTATAAAAATTACAAACAAAAGACTGCTTAATACATGTCTCCAGAGATGATTAATTGCACTGTGAAGGATTATGAGAAATCGGATGTCTACTCTTGTGGTCTCTTATTTCTCTACATTTACAAGAATAGGAGAGTTCAATTAAATTAAAGATAATATCAAATAGAAATCAGGGATTCTGATAAGATATCTGTATTATGCGATAGAATGTTACAATTACGGCCAGAAGATCGATTTACCTTCAAAGAATTATTGAGTTATTGGAAAAAATTAAATCTACCAGAAATAAAGAGACCTAGACAAATTTCCTTACCCTCTAAAAAGTTACTAAGCCCCATTAAATCGAGAGCTTAATCAATTTACGACGTTTCATATAATAGTTCGCCCTCTAAGACAACTAGAACAACTAGATTGGGAATTAGATTATAAAAGATAAAATGATATATATATTATGTCTTTATTTCTTGCTAAATAATATTGGGGTACAAAAGTGGGTAGTGAAGAATTCGATGAAAGACACCTCCTTGTTGATGATGGTCTCATTTATGTCGCTTCATTTAGTGGTTTTATAAGAATTTTCAAGCCCGATAGAGGCCCATTCAAACCTGATCAGATGGTTTTGGAAATTAATTTAGAGAATCCCATCATGCAGATACTTATAGGATACTTCTAATAGAAATGCCTTTGCGTTCTATTTTTCAAGAAGGTTGCATTCTACACCCTCTAATTCGTTTTGATAAAGGAATTCAATCTACCTAGAAATGCATTCAATATGTGTCTAGGAACATTTGGAGGTGTTAGAAAAGATATGATATGCATATAAAGTTGTGATGCCACCTTAATGATATATGAGGCAGAATCCTTCAATTGCATGTGTTAATTAAGTACTGAATACTTTGCAATACCTGGACCTATAATTTATCAATTCTCATAAGATGCCTTCATATTATAAAATTCTTGTTACGAACTGGAGCAATATAAATACTCGAACTTAGTGGCCATGGCATAAAAATAGGAGAAGAGAGCCCAATTCAATTGGACTCTAAATATAGGTGAATAGGCTTAGAAAATAGTGGAAATACGGGATCAAATGTACATAATTTGTGAATAAATGATATTTATCATATCATCAACTGGGAGCATACTATTCTAGAAGAAACTCGACTACCCTCCAGCATCAATAGTTGTGACTGAGTAAAGTTTAATTATATCATCATTCACCCATCATTTGATGATATACAAAGATTTAAGATTGATATGGGCTGCAAAGACAGATCATGTCTGTCATGGATTATCGATTGGAGAGTTTTAAAAGTAAAAATTTGTCGTTACACTAAATGATGAAGGATACTTACAGGTATTAGTTATGGGTACTGAACAATTATCCGTAAAGTAGGAGCTCTAATAAGATAATACGTTATCCTACTCTTAAATGTATGACCAATATCACAAAATTCTTGAAATAATTAAAAGTAAGGAATAAACTGGGAATAAACAAAAGAATGATAATAATGTTTCAATAAATTCAGAGGTAATCAAATGTGGTCCAACAAAGGAGTATGTAGAAGGTTAGGAGGACTTATTATAGTTGGATGAGTAAGTCATATAATGCATAATTTAAATACGGTTGAATACTCCTCATACGTTGAAGGATGTCAATATAATATTTACTCATGACAAATCCATCCATCTAGACTAATAAACAATTCACCTAGAAAGAGTGAAAGATGTGGAAAAAATTATTCTATGTGCATACTCAACTAAATTCATTCCATCTAATAGAATAATAAATATTACAATAAATTGGATAGGTGGCTGCTTATCACACAAAATCTAATTACCAATATAATTATTTTGCTACATGATACCTCCAAATAAAAATGCAGAATACAAAATAACTTTGTTAGTGAATAATATCTAAGTTATGAAGACATTTAGTGATATTATTCAAACTGAGGGTAGTTAGGAAAATCCTAGTCAAATGACCTTATAATTGGCAAATTCGTAAGTTACAGTCTTAGTCAGTAAGCAAAATGATAAGTGGAGGATTTAGAGTGATTAATTTGAATCTCTTGCATTCATATTGGGAGAAATAATTAAAAGATTAGGAAGTATATCAATTTAACATATTTAGATAAGGTTCAATTTACAGATCAAATACCACTGCAAGACATATTCAAAGTCTACGATGATTTAGAGGATTTTAAACAACTATTCTAGGATTATGAGAAACAGATGGAATAGAAGGCATTGGAATTCAGGGCTATCGAGAAAAAGTTATTATCTAGATTCAAGGAGAGTAACCCAGCATAATTCAAGAGTTTGGAATTGCTACTGTAGATTAGTTTCGACCAATTTATGAAATTGATGGATGCTGCAAAGTTGTGTTAAGAATCTATCATATAGACTGAGCATAAATTAGTGGTTGTTAATTAATTGTTGGTATAACTTATAGCACTGCGATTTAATTATAAGGAGTAGATAAGCTATTTATTTTAGGGTGATATTTATGTGAATATAAATTACTTTTTGAAATAGACATTGGTTGAGAATGATCCATAGAAAATTAAGAAAATAATAACAATTCTTATTGATAAAATTTCTAAAAATTAATTGTGATTGTTATTTATATTCCTATTTCCTTTTATTTTTTTTAATATTAAATTTAATTTAAGGCGTAAATTATGCTCTCAAAAGTCTTTCAACCTGTCGTACGATTACACAACTAAGTAACTAGAAACTTCTCCAGCAAGGTCCTCAAGGGAGAATATGTGATTGGTATTGATTTAGGAACTACAAACTCATGTGTTTCAATCATGGAAGGTACAATTTCTCATTAAATCCTTGATTAGGTGGTACACCAAAAGTTATCGAAAACGCCGAAGGATAGAGGACAACACCATCTATTGTTGCATTCACCAATGATGGTCAAAGAGTAGTTGGATCACCCGCTAAAAGATAGGCTGTCACAAATCCAGAAAATACCTTCTATGCAACAAAAAGACTGATCGGTAGACGATATGATGATCCCATGGTTTAGAAGGATGTGAAGAATCTCTCCTACTCCGTAACAAGAGCAAGCAACGGTGATGCTTGGGTTTAACTTAAAAGTAATTTTTTTTATAAGATTTTAAGATGGACAAACTTATTCACCATCCCAGATTGGAGCATTCGTACTCATCAAAATGAAGGAAACTGCTGATGCCTACATCGGAAAGCCATAAAGCAAAGCTGTCGTAACAGTACCTGCCTATTTCAATGACTCACAAAGATAGGCCACTAAAGATGCTGGAAAGATTGCAGGACTTGAAGTCTTAAGAATCATCAACGAACCAACAGCTGCAGCCCTCGCATTCGGTGTCGATAAGAAAGACGCCAAAATCATTGCCGTCTACGATTTAGGTGGTGGAACATTCGATATTTCAATTCTTGAAATCAACAATGGTGTTTTTGAAGTAAAAGCCACAAACGGTGACACTTCATGTGGAGGTGAAGACGTTGATTCCATCGTCTCCAACTGGATCATCGCTGAATTCAAAGCCCAAGCAGGTGTCGATGTCTAAAAAGACAAGATGGCCATATAAAGAGTTAGAGAAGCTGCCGAAAAAGCTAAAATCGAACTCTCATCTACAACCTAAACAGACATCAACTTGCCATATCTTACAGCCGACGCATCAGGACCAAAGCATTGCAATCTTAAACTCACAAGAGCAAAACTTGAATCCCTCACTGAAGAATTCTTAAAGAGAACAATCAAACCAACAGAGAATTGCATCAAAGACTCAGGAGTCGAAAAAAGTAAGATCGATGAAGTCATCCTTGTCGGAGGTATGTCAAGAATGCCAAGAGTCTAAAAGTTAGTCTAAGACATTTTTGGAAAAGTCCCCAACAAATCCATCAATCCAGATGAGGCTGTCAGTATTGGAGCTGCCATCCAAGGAGGAGTCTTGAAAGGAGATGTCAAGGACCTCTTACTTTTGGACGTTACACCCCTATCCCTCGGTATTGAAACCCTAGGAGGTGTCTTCACAAAGATGATCCCAAGAAACACTACAATCCCAACAAAGAAAACTTAAACCTATTCAACAGCCAGTGACAATTAAACAGTCGTCTCAATTAGAGTCTTCCAAGGAGAAAGAGACATGGCAGCCGATAACAAGATGTTGGGATAATTCGACTTAAGTGGAATTCCACCAGCCCCAAGAGGAGTCCCATAAATTGATGTCACATTCGATATTGATGCCAACGGTATAGTCCACGTTTCTGCTAAGGATAAGGCAACAAATAGAGACCACTCAATCACAATCCAATCATCAGGAGGTCTAACTTAGGCTGAAATTCAAGATATGATCAATAAAGCTGAATAATACAAGGAGGAAGATAAGAAGAGAAGAGTAATAATATAATCTAATTATTAGGAATTAATTGATTTGAAGAATGAAGCCGATTCAGCAATTTACAACACCGAGAAATCCCTCAATGAGCATAGAGCTAAATTATAATAACCAGAAATCACGGTATTCATTATTAATAATAAATAGGAAATTGAAACATCAATCTAAACATTGAGAACCATTTTAGCAGAAAACCTTACTGCCAACGATGTTTAAAAACTTAAAGACGCTGTTGAAAATGTCAAGAATGCCGCAATGAAAATCGGATAAGCAATGTAATTTAATTTTATATTTATATCATAGGTACCGAAACACAGGATCAGCTGACTAATAATAATAGTAGAATACCGAACAATAAGGTGAATAGACAGAATAGAAATAAGAAGGTGAAGATTAAAAGAAAAATTGATATTATATTAATGATCATTTTGTTAATTAATGCTGTGTTGTGTGCATATCACTACGATTAAAATAGTAAGTAGATCAAGCCAGATTAGCCTGATCATCCCGAATTTGGAATACTTCTAGAAGGCACAGTTATAATTACTAAGGAATCTTCATCTTAATTAGATATTAGAATAGAAGATGCAAATAATGAACTATTTAGATTTCCTGACATCGAACCTTTCAAATCGGTGTTTAACGATTTGAGAGATCCTCCTACTTATGAGAAATATGATTACGATGTTCAAATACACCCTCTATTCAACATTACAGTGCTAAGATAGGACACACAAGAGTGCATATTGCAATTATCTGATTTGATAATGACGAAATACTATTAAGAATTCACTCTAAAAATACCCACTGAATACTTCTTTGGATTGGGTGAGAGAAATTAGAAGGGATTTAGATTTAAAGAGGGAATATACACCCTCTATGCTAAGGATGTACCAGAGCTCTTAGAGAACGGCAAGCCACCAGGCAAGAATGTTTATTCAAGTTAGCCAGTTTACTTGATGAAGGAGAAGTCGGGAAAGTACCACGTATTTTTCTTCAAAAACCCATCAGCCATAGACGTAATATATCATGATGATACATTAAAATTCAAATATATTGGTGGCATACCTTAAATTAAAATATTTTTAGGAGATTATCATCCTGAAACGGCAATAAAGCTATATCACTAATATTTAGGAGGATGGGCACTTTAACCATTTTGGGCAATGGGATATCACCACTCTAGATGGCCCATCCATGATAGCAAGGAATTGAAGAGGAAAGTTGAATTACACATAAATAATAGCATACCTCTCGATACAATATGGTCAGACATTGACTATATGTTTGATAGATAAATATTTTCGATTGATGAAAAGAAATTTTTGAGAAAGGATCTAGATGAAATTCAATAAAAAGTTCATTACATTCCTATAATTGATGTTGGAGTCGGCGTTAAGTATGGTAAGTAAGATAAAGGTTTTAGAGAAGGAATCAACCTTGACATATTCTTAAGATCCCCTGCAAAGGGCACAAGACTACGAGGAAAGGTATGGCCAGGCCCAAGTTATTATCCTGACTTTTTTCACCCAAACTGCTCAATCTATTGGAAAAGTATGATTGAACATTTATATAACTAAACCACATTCTCTGGATTATGGATTGATATGAATGAACCTACAAATTTTTGTGATGGGGAATGCTCAAGATCAGGCTGGAATCACACATTTGATTACGAAGATGAAAATGAAACGTACAAGAATTAACCGATAAGATTTCCCTATCTACCAGGCCAGTCCCCATTAGATAAGATGACATTACGTATTTTTGTTAAATTATTATAAGCTCCTCATATGAAACATTATGGTGGATATCTACATAAAGATGTGCATAATCTTTACGGATTTCAAGAATCTTATGAAACTTATCATGCCTTAAAGAAGATAGGAAAACCCTTACCATTTATTATATCAAGATCGACATTCGCAGGATCAGGACGATTCACCCAACATTGGTTTGGAGATAATGCAGCCACATTTGATTTCATGTACATCTCTGTAGGATAAATGTTTTAATTTGGTATATTTGGCATACCATTCGGTGGAGCTGATGTATGTGGATTCTTATAAAATACAACTGAAAAGTTATGCTAAAGGTGGTCACAATTAGGATCAATATATCCTTTTTTCAGAAATCATAACAATGACTAAGCTAGAGACTAAGAATTCTATTCATTCACAGATGAATTACTCTTAACAGCAAAGAAAAATGTTAAACTACGATACTCCCTCCTTAGATGGTATTATTCAATCTACATTCGATAAAACCATACTGGCACAGTTTTCAAGCCCTTATTTTATGAATTTTAAGCCGATCATAGACTCTTATAAGATGATGTGCTAGATACCTAGATTATGCTGGGAAGTGAATTGATGGCAACACCTATATTAGTGGAAGGCATTACCATAAGGAAGGCTTATTTCCCATAATCTGGCTGGTACCATTTATTAAGTGGTGCTAGAATGCAAAAGGAAAACGATTTAGGTTCAGAACATTTTATTTTGTGTAGATACACGGATTTCATACCTTTATTCATAAGAGGAGGAAGTATCGTACTAAGATAGGATGTGGCCAAAGTGTAAACCACAAAAGATTTAAACAATCATTATTATATTGTGGCAGCCTTAAACATGAATAAAGCAGATGGAGTATTTATGGATGTGACAAACTATGAAGATGAAACTGTAATTATTATTTAAGAATATAGATTTCCAATTAATGTGAATAAAATAATTGTCTATTGGATATAAAATTAAGAATCGAGCCAAACAACATCATATTAACTATTTAGAGAAATCAAGATCAAAAGCCATCAGAAAGCCAATTATTCATAGGGAAACTCAAAATATACGGATTGCCTAGAGTAGAAATAGAAAAATGTGAGAGTTAATTAGCCGTCTAGTGTGAAAATGAAGATAGTTACTATCCCTACAATACAGTGGTATCATTTAATTCAGGCATCGGATTAGAATTTGGATAAATAACTGGTGTATATGAAATAGTAATTAAATTTTGATAAAGAAAACTATATTATTTATTAATTCATTCTTTGAACAATCTCCACCATTATCCATTCCCAATAAAACTCTAAACTCCAACCTCAGCTAACCTCCTTCTCAATTCTCTATCAGAAGTCACAACAGTTGTATTAGCGTTTACTTATCCTGATAACATAGCGACTATTACATCATCAGCAACATGTGGTGCTGTCTCCTAAATTACATATCCAACATTCTGATAAACAAATTGCACCTATTACTATTATTAAGGTTATTGATTAATAATCTATATTATTTCCCTGAATTACTAGTTTTCTATTTTGTTTAAATCATTATTATTCATTTTTAGACATTTAAATTTAAAGTAATCCCACATTAAATACACATGTTGCAATTAATTATGTTATAACTATTTCCATTTCCATGTCTTCTTAATCATTTTCTTAATCTATAATTTAGGTTTCGATTGGAATTTATTCCACTTGCCACATGCATACTTTAAGTTATTGCAATCTAATATCAATATTCTGGTTTATTGAATAACTTATGGGTCTAATGTAGCCCTCTTCTTATCCTCATACTCTTAAATAACTTTATTAACATCTCCATTATGTTATTTTAAAAGTTTTAAATTCTTGTTCTCTTTATTGAATCCAAGCTACGAGAGCTATTGTAATTAGAGGTCGTAATTTTTTTGTTTAAACTAGGCGAAATATTACTATTACTCTAAGTATAAATCATTTTGATTCATTTTATTTTTTTTAATTATAAATATTATGATTTTTACTATTTTTTTATATTTTAAATTATTCATTAGTATTATGGAATATATTTTATATTTTAAATTCTATATCAATCTAGTTATTTAACATCATGAGGATTTGGTGAGATATCTGAAGGCACTATTTCTGGATCATCACTTATATTAATATAAGTTGAAAACATCTCTCTACTTGACCATATTACATCCTACTCTAAATAGTCATCTCTATGTAAATATAATGGATATCTATAACATGCAGATTTATTGAATTTCTATATATAAAATATATTAATACTCTTATTGCTCTATCTATTTTGGGGATGTCAACCTGATTTTTTATAATATCTGACAACATGGGCAATCTATTAACCCTTAGAGCTTCTGCAATTACAGCCATTCTTGGAGACTAATTACCAACTGCTCCAATAATGTAATCATTTGCTGCATACAAGGCTAGGAAATCAAATTCCTTAAGATTTCCCATTATATGAATTGTATCATAATAAGTCCAAGTATTAACTTATTAAAATACTTTACCAAATAATTCTTAATATTCAAACGGTACCTAATGCCAAGGTACATTAAGCGCTAATATATTATATGCTGCAGTTAACCCTTAATTGTATGCAGCCGTCCACTAATTACCAATATGTTATTATTTTGTTACTGGAAGTAATGTTTATGCTACAGATCCAGCAGCAAATATTCTCTTAGTTAATGTTCTCTAATTATAATCTACACTAATCCGCCCTTGAGTGTCATATTCAAACAATCTACCCCTTTTTGTGAACTCTGTATCAGGCACGAAATTATTGGGAAACATCAACACAGTGTCAGATTAAATTTTATACCCATCATAGAATTCAAGCTAGTCATCAGTAAAATATCTCAATTGAGCTTTTTCGAATACTTATACACCATTCTCAATGGCCATATCTAATAGCTTATCACTTACTTAGGGCCCATAAACTGCTTATAACTAATTCACGGTATTGATATCAATCAAGTTGATGTTAATCTTAGGATACTCCTTTCTTATTGTAGAGATAGTTTCAAGAGATTTAAGATTGATGCCAATAACAGTCTTAAATATTTATATATAGTTACTAAATTTTTCGTCTCTTTAAGTCTTTCCTTAAGTTATTAATGTTGAATCAAATCATTAAGATAAAAGTTTTATTAATTTTCAAGCCCAAAAATTTTTTGATGTACAGGGAATGTTCCATTACATAAGACCAAAGCATCATATGCTACTCTAGTTCCATCATCCAACTCAACATAAGTGTTCTAATGCTTATTATTGATGAATTATATTTGCTTCCCTAACAAAAATTCCACCCCATCATAATGATCCTCTGGTCTGAAATAAAAATCTTCAGGTTAGGTTGCTTTTATCTATTTTGTTAATTTTAGTTTATCGTAAGGTATGTAGGAGTCCGAAGATATCACAGTTATCTCTCCAGAGTATCCATTCTCTCTCAAACCAGCAATGCACGCATAGGCAGATGCTCCATTACCATAAATTGCTACCTTTCTCATATCGTTATAATCTCTAAATGCCTAGGCAGGTTTCAATTTGACTGGCACTACAGAAGGAGCAAATATTCTTAAAAAATCTGGTGTTTCATTCACACTGAAAATTGCAAGATTATCTATAGCGGGTGGGTTTTCTACCCATCCATTCGTAATATCGTATTGGCATCCATGCTTAGGGCAATATAATTTATTATTGAAACAAATCCCCTCAGATAGATCGGTTTCAAGATCATACGTACATATAGCACTAACAGCATGGACTTTACCCTTATATCTAATAAGTAATATCTTATAATCCTATCCATTGCTCTGTATGTAATATGGAATTATCTCATTCTCCTTCGGATTCAATGGTGTCGTATATGTGAGTAGTTAATCTCTCATTTAAATGGTCCTCTAAAGTATCCTATCTGGTATGGGTTTATGCTCCTCTTAAGCGAAAACCTTGAGGCCAAATAAAAGTAGTGGTATTTTTAGCAATTTTATTGATCTCATTTTATTTAAAAATTATATTAATTAAAATTAGAATTTTTTAACGAACTTCGATTAAAAAAAAAAACAAATGAGAAGAGAACACCTTGAAGATAGAATAACATAATATGAGAATGAATATTAAAGAAAATTAGATCAATTGGAAGAGAGGATCAGATAAGTAAATATGAAATTTGATCGCGTTGAATAACTCTCCGATAGATTGGAATCACTAAATAAGCTAATTGATTCCCTTAAGATAAATTTTGATGCCAAGCTTTCTGTTTATGAAGAAAAGTTCAACCAACTAAATTTAAAATTTAGTAAAATTAAAATTGATGAACTCAACAATTTAGTTAGAAAGACTATAAATAATTAGAAATGTCTCTAAAATGATTTCTAAAAATTGTAAGAACTCCCAAGCCAATCCATGATTTTGAAATAATCCAATTTACAATCACCTAACGTGCATTAGAGGATTGAGAGTTATTAGAAGAACGATAGATTGAGATCCATAACACTTGAGAAGGAAAAATTACTAGAATAGAGAATGAGATAGGAGACTGAAGAAGATCATATTGACAAATTCCAATTCACCTTACAAAGTAAAGTACTTGAGAATAACGAAAACATTCTCTATGCGAAGAAATAGAAACAATCATTAACATTGGAGGCTGGAAAGTAACTATTAGAGAGAACCATATCACAAGACCACATGTAGCCAAGATCCAAATACTTAAGTTCAACGAATTGCCTTAAAAATTCAACCACTAACTTAAGAAATTTAAGAAAATGAATTTTTTAATAAAAATAATTAATATATATGCCAGAGTAAATTATGATCAGAGGATCTGAGGGTGCACCCAACATCCAACAAATTTCTTATTATCTTGTACAAACCGTACTCACTCTCAGAGATAGATAAAACCTATCTTAATCTATCACATTACGAGGCACAGGATCAGCCATTCCGATATGTATCCTAATTGCTGAAATCGTGAACAAAAAGCTACAAAATATATCCCAAATAGTGGAATTCAATGCTATCGAGTAACAATTATTTAGATAATAGCTTTAAAGGCAAAAACAATAAACCAGATCAAAAAGCTACAGAAATTAAAATTAAATTGACATATCAACCTACAGAGGAGGAATAAAAGTCACCAGGATTCTAACAATATGATAATAAAAAGTCATAAGGTTGGGAGAAATTACACGAATTCGTAAGCTTATATGTAAAAGATCTAGCATAAGGCAAAGAGGAAAGTAAGCATAATTTATATCTAATAGGATAACATCAAAGATTAAAATAACCTCAACAATAATAATAAGATCTAAATACAAAGAAGTAATAAAATCCCACTAAGAGACCGAATTTCAAAAAGAGTGAATAAAGTAATAACAATTATTATTTTTAAGATCTAAGAGATAAATCTAAAGTCAACAGAGGCGAATAGAGGAATAGAGGGTAATAGAGATCAAGAGGATAGGGTCGAGGTGATAGACAATAAGAGCCCAGCAAGTTTGAGTAAGTGGCGAATAGAGAAGTTGTAAAAACTAGAGGCTAGCCAAGACAAGTAAAATATCTTCATATTTTAAGAGTGATGATTGGTGATTAAAAATAAA
>VMTU01000233.1:0-45358 GCA_016759055.1 Paramecium bursaria
TTTATATATACGATAGGATCATTTTTACAAATAAATAGTGTTGTAATTCTATTACATTCTTAATAGAATATGAAATCACAATATAATAATTAGAAAAACAAGTTTAATAGTTTTTAAAATGGTTTATTGTTATGATTGAGAAAATTTAAAGGCTTCTTATTCAAACTAGTTAATTGTAAGATTATAAACTTTCTTGAAGTTGAAAATATATGTATAATTTAATTTTAATACTTGCTACCTAATCATTAAATTTAAATCTAACACCAAATATTTAACTGTATTACAAAATTTCCCTTCTAACTCATATCCGTTTCAATGATAAACAGAATATATTAATTTTTTTATAGTATTATTAAATAACATAAAAAGATATGCAATAATTGTCGAGAGTTTGTTTGTTATCGGAACATAAATCTTAAGCAATAGATTATGTTTGTTTGTTTCCGAAATGCAAAAATCATAGGATGCTTTGTAAGGAGTGTTTAAGTGATGGAAGCCACAATCATGATGATAATAAAAATGTATTTGATGCAAAAGAGTTCTATCATAAAATTTAGAGTGATATAAAGGAAGTCTAGATAAGATAAGTAACCAATTACAACATAGCAAAATCAGTGAATCCCTTGAAACACATAATCCAGGAAATATAGAAATAATTAAAGGTTATTAGCAATATTGTTTAGTATATAGAGACAGGCAAATTATTGACTTAAGACTACAGATATTTGGAGAATTAAATAGAAAATATACAAAGATATGGATTTTAGTAAATAGATGATGCCTAATTGGATATTCTTATACATTTAGATAAATAATTATAAATATCAGATGTGAATATTTATAAGTAATTTGAAGAACAATCAAAACTCATTATGGAGCAAGCTTAGAAAGTAAAAGAGTGGAGATTATAACATATTGTTGAGGATCTAGAATTTAGAGAAAAACTAATAAATACTCAATATAATATTCGAAGGCCACATGAATGTTATATATGCAATAATGGTGACAATTATGATGAGGAAAGGGGAATCTATAGGGAATGTCAAAAACGAATAATTTACTCCTCCACTATATCGAATGATCTAAAATACATTGTTACAGGTTAGGAGAACGGAATTGTAAAGGTATGGAACTATTAAACAAATGGGTTGAATACAGCTATAAATTATAATTAGCCTATTCTTAGATTGTAATTTTCTCAGGATTCCTAATCCCTATTTGTTGCAGCTTAACTATTATACTAACTTGATTCTAATAATAAATTTAAAGAGGTTAGTAAAACAAAAATACATGATGGCAACATTCTAAATATCTATCCGATTTCGAATACAGTTATTTTGACAACATCGGATGATTGGACAATCGTAAAAACAGATGTTCATAATAAATAAGAACTATTAAAAATAAATGCTCACGAGCATTCAATTTATGCTTTAGATTATCATCGCGCTCTTGAAGTGATCGCTAGTGGATCAAATGATGAATCGATAAAATTATGGAATGGAAATAACGGAGCATTAATTATAAATCAAAAAAAGGCTCATTTTAATGGTCAGAATATTAAACAAGTATAGTTCTTGATCAACACCAATTAATTGGTAAGTATGGCATTTAATGTGATTATTTGGAACATCAGTTATTAAGCCAAATAGTTGATTTAGTCACACCAAATAGGAATAGATGTAAATAACATTGCCTTAGGAATTGATTAATAATACATAGTTTTAGTAAAAAATCAATTCATCGAAATCTACACCATTAAAGGTTAGTTTCTGTGTAAAAAAAGTCATTCTCTTGAAATCAGTATTTTATGATACTAATTAAGCTCCATTTAATGCCGTTTAACATGAATCGCTGAAAGCTATTCTGGTCTAAGGAACACGTATTATTTTATTTTCTAATTTATATTAGTTGACTTGTATGTTATGGAAACAGAATTTGAATGATGAGAAATAATACATAAAAATAATAAATATATTAAATTATTATAGAATAAGTCTTCTTAAATCTGTAAAATATAATTCCATTTTATTTTAGTATATAGTTAATGAAAAAGAAAAAATAGTTCAATAATAATGTATATTCGAATATAATCAAAATTATGATGTTGCTGCTTTGAATAAGCTTAATGCGAAATGCTTATTCAACAACAGCAACAAGGTATTGCCCTACCGTTTTACTAATTATTTTGCTCTATTCTAAAATATCTGAGTTTAAGTAAATATAAATATGTGGATACAGACTTAGTTAATCCCTATTCTAATATTATTCCTCTTAATTAGAGATCATCTGCTTCCTATTTCTGTATTATCCTTTCTTGCTTTGTTATTGTTATATTTTTCTTTTTCTTTTCAACTATTTTATATTCTATTTATTTGTAATCTTATTTTCTGCACAATGGGCATTTCTTTTAACTAGTAGCTTATTCACAATTCGAAATACACATTTGGTGGAACACATGTGAGCAACAAAGTATAATCAGTTATTGCTTCGATTTAGCCATGGATTCTAAACAAATGGAGCATTTGTCATCGCTTTACATCCTTTATCTTGCTTCCTTCTTTATTTAGCTCCACTCATAAGGTTTAATGTGTCTCCATGATTATGTTATCATGTAAATCTAATTACGCATTTCTTGCCAATTGATGGAATCAAACTAATAATTTTACAACTAATATTACATGGATTGAGTATTCTTCTTAATGATTTTCAATATTAATGTAATCTTAATCCTAGTCGTCTTCGGGATAAATCATGTAATTTTATTGTTCCTGAGGGAGGTGAAACCGATCATCAAACACTTCTTCTATTAAAAGGTCATCTTGAAGCTAAAAAACAGTATCTTAGTAAGTCACATCGAAATAGTCATCAGGATAATAATCCCGATAACGAAACATGAAACAAATTAATTTAATATTTAAAAGGAACCAAAATCACTTCATGTGTTTAAATAATCTATTACAAAATTCTAAGAATTTCCATAAAATCCATTTATAATTATTTACGTAATATCTATTAAAAATAGATTAAATATTTTTAATTTTTTTATAAATCATTAGTAATGACAGTGTTATTTTTAATATGATTGTCTACAAATAGGACATGTGTGATTCTCTGAAATCTAATATCTTTCGAATGAGTTCAAGCAACTAATCAATAATATATAAAAATTACTTAGCATGAAAAATATGTGAACAACTCAGTATATAAACCTTTGTATTTATCATATTTTAAAAGCATATAGTACAATCAAATTCTTTTCTATTAATGATTTTCTATCTCACAGATTACCAATCGACTATTTATGTTAGTTGCTAAGGCATTATCTATTATTTTTCATCTAAGTTTTGTTATTTCAAGATTCTTATTTATTCTAAGTTGCTTTCCATCTATTCCAGCTTTTGTTGATAGTTTGAATTTAATTTCTCTACTGCTTGTTGAGCCCTTTGTGTTTGCTTTACTAGATTTTATTACATTCTCCTGCTTACTCTAACTAATTTATAACACAATAGTTTTCTCTTAAATAAATGAGCTTATGGCTTGTAGTTCATATCACAGAGCATTTCATAATATCTAATTCGTTGTTTATATCCTTTATAATATTTTTAGATTTTGATAACTGATTGGAGTTTAAACTATTCATTAGCTAGTAGGTATTTCTTCTTTTCATAATCTTGTTTCCTGCAAATTGGACATTATTTTTATTTAGATATTTTTTCAAAACTCTCTAAGCATTGTTTGTGATAGATGTGAGAGCAATTAAGTATTATATGTTCTTAATGTTTGAATGATTCTAAACAGATGGGACATACGCAATCCTAAATATTCCTTGATTTTGCCTTATTTTCAATTTCTTCCCAATCTTATGATGAAATTGGTTTAGGGGGAGATGGCACTAATCCTAATTTTTATGCCAGGCTTAAACCATTATTGTGTTTTATCTTTGGTAATGTAATTAACTTACGTGACATGTGATCTTAGAGAGCGGCTGCATATAGGTATATATTATCTGTCTTTCTTTATTTCTTCATTATATTGTTTTTTAATTACCAAAAAAAATTTGTTTAAGTTAAAAATCTTTATAAAAAATACATATATATTTCTTATGTTTGGTTGGTTCAAAAAAAGTAAACCCTAAGAATAACAACAATAACAATAACAATAGGAGGTAGAAGATGATGTGGACGATAAGGTGTTAGAAGAAAATGGATTCGATCCTGCTGAGGATATTAAGGAAAAAGATAAAGAGGATGAAGGGATTGCTGACTTTGATAAATTAGATTATGTGGGATATTTAGATTTAAAGGAAGATGAAATGCTGTAGATGGTATTGAATTTCAAGTTGTTACCAAACGATGAGGATATTAGACATCAAGAAGGATATTCCAAAGGTGGAAGAATTTGTGCTGATTAAAAAGTAGTCTCAAAGGCACGATCAGTAGGAAAGGAGATGGTAAAATAGATAGGTAAGAAAATATTAAGTGGGTCATTAAATCTGACATAAGTATCATTCCCAATCAGAGTTATGATTCCTAAAACTGCATTGGAAACAGCTGTGCATGGAAGTATCAAATAGTATTATTATCAAGCATCCATATTTCCCTTGTATATAACAAAGGCTACTTTGACACCTGATTTCTTAGAGAGATTTAAATTAGTGATCACAGCCACATTATCATCATTTTTTTGGACTAACACTTTTCTCAAGCCTCTTAACCCCATACTAGGTGAAACACTTTAAGCAGGCTACAACGATGGAACCAAGGTCTACTGCGAATAGGTTAAACACCATCCACCCATATCCTATTTTCTTGTAATCGGACCAAATAAATCATATCGATATTATGGATATTATCTAGTGGAAGGCAAGGCAGGTTTGAATTCTGTCACTGTAATAATTATTTTAATCTTAGATAATCAACAAAGGAAAGAGAGTTATTGAATTCAAGGATGGATAAAAAATTGAATTTGATTTCCCAAATGAATTATATAGTGGCACCTTTGTTGGAACACTTAGATAGGAGTCTATCTAAAAGGTTACCTTCGAGGATAAATAGAATTACCTTAAATGTGTTGTAGAAATAGGAAAGGTCAAAAAGAAGTAAATAATAAATAATATGAATAGGCCAACGGATTATTTCTAAGCAGATGTTCTTTGTAAAGGATAAAGAGTGTCTTAATTAGCTGGTACATATATTGGATATATTAATTTTGATGATCAAAGATATTGGGATTATAGATATATCACACCATTTAAAGTATTAATTCTAATATATGTAGATAAAAATGGAATAAAACCTTCTTGAATCTGATCATAGAAATAGAGGAGATTTGTAATCTTTAAAAATTGGTGACATACCCTAGGCCTAGGTTAATAAAGAAATATTGGAAAATTTATAAAGAGCTGACAGAAAATTAAGAGAGGCTAATGCAAAAAAGAATAAGAGATGAAAAAAAAAGATTTTACAATTATTTTTTTTTATTTCCATTTTTTTATTTAATATCATATCTTAGTTTTGTCCATTTTCTATAATACTTTTTATGCTAGTGTCTCAATGTCTAATCTATTATCTTCCTCATAATATTATTTAAAGTTAAATTGCTGATTTGTCTACTTATCATCAAATTAAAATTGCTCATCTAGTCTAATACAGTCGAGTACTCTATCAGCATGGACTAATTGATTTCTCATCTATTGATAAAAATATTGGATACCTATTCGGTGGGTTTCTAGACAAACATCTAACCCAAGAAATCTCTACAATATTCAAATAAGGCTCTATAGAGTACTTTATCACAATTCTGCTTAAGGTTGTTATTGATTGCTTAACGAATATCTGCTGGAATTGCACTTTTTATCTTTGGTGTCAGTGAAATCTTCTCAAAAATCGAATCAAAATAAACTTTAAAAACTTCAAATTCTTTAGATATGTATGTCTGAATGTCTCTGTAATCTTTAGTCTAAATAAATTAATCCCAAAATCTGTTTATTATTATATAAATATTACTCTAATTTGAATACATTCTATTTTTCTGTTAGTGATGTCTTTAAAAAATCAATTTACTATAATAACTTTTTGACTAATAAAAACCCCACAATCTCATAGTTCTCAATGGCAGTATTATTCATAGATTCCTCAGCTACTGATGCTAGGAACACGTATATATTTCTTTCATGAAGTATTCTGTTTGCATTTCGTTTTTTAGCCTTTATTTCCATCTCTCTCTTCGTTTCTGTGTCAGTTGTCTTATCATCATTTTTGATATCTTCCTGTTATATTGTAGTATCTCTCTCTTACTATTGCAAATTTTATTCTTATGGCTTTCTAATTAAGGGGCCTTTGTATTCTTGTTATTATTATCCATTTGCTACTTTTATGGCGAAATCATTAAGATCTTCTTTTTTCTTGATTTCTGCAGGGTGATCTATGACCATGTTATTCTTAATGTAGAATTTGGACATATTGAGCATCATATCTCCTCCTTGTAGAGTCTTCTCTAGATCCTTCTTTAGCTTTTCCTCTTAATAGTAATTGATCTGATGATTGAATAACTCCTCCCATGATATTCTTTTCTTAGGATCTACTACCAGCATCTTCCTCAGTAAGTCTTCCGCTATCTGACTGACATTATTCATTTTTCTATTGATGACTTGATAGATAAAATTGTAAATATACCAAATTGTTTAGTTTGAATATTTCTTAGTAGTTCAACCATATTGGTTGCTGTAAAGGGTGGTTTGCCAAACAGTAATTCATAGAAGCATGTTCCGATTGACCAAATGTCTGCTTTGTTATCATATTCTTGATTGTTTAGTACTTCTGGGGCCATATTCAATGGTGAGCCTAACATCGTCTAAGCGAATCCTTCGTTTGTTAGTAGTTTGGCAAACCCAAAATCTGCTATCTTAATGTTACCATCGTGTTTAAGGATGTTAGCCAACTTGAAATCACGATGCATTATTTTGTTCTTCACCAGGGTTTTGAATCCATTCAATATTTGAATTAAAAAGTCAACTGCTTCGTCTTCTAATAGGAATTTCTTTTATTTTATGTATTCTTTTATTTAAATATGAATATGATACAGCTAAGGTCTCCCTCATTGCAATATTCCATAATCAAATAGATATTGTTCGCTGTTTTCTTGATATCATACAATTTGATTATATTATCATTATTACATGATTTAAGTACTTTTATTTCATTCTCTAGTAATTCTGTAAATTTCCCTTTCAATTATTCTCTAAAAGATATTGATAATAAAAATAATAAACCTTCTAACACATTTTACAGCTATGTCAAGATTTGTCAATTTATTATATCCCTTAAACACCTCTCCGAATTAACCCTTACCTATCGTTCTCTCAAGCACATAGTTATCAACTACCTTAGGCATTTAGATTTAATAACAATAATTTTATTATTTCTTTTTATTAATTATATGCCTAATCTCATACTAGATAAGACACAATAGCCATAGATTACAAAAGATTTAGTAGTTATAAATGATTCACAGCTTTTATCGTTATTTGGAGATCAATCATTCGATGAATTTCATGTAGAGTAAGTCGACTTTGATATTGCGTATTATGCCTCAAAAATAGTAAAATAAAGTATGATTATATTCATAATAAGATGGCCTATTATACACTCAGACTGATAATAAAGACTTGTTGGAGGCATCTGGTTTGTACTTTTTAAAAAAAGATGAATAATACATATATTAAAGAAAATCATTTTAGGAATAAAGAATAATAAAATAAGAACAAATATTAAATGCATTTGGTTACTATGACTATATTGAATAAAAATATATCAATAATCCATTTTAGATGGTGAATGAAAAAGATTAGTAGGAAACAATTGATGAAGACGAATTATTGAACGATGGAGTGTAAGTAAAATAGGTCGAAAGTTGTGCTACAAAACCAAGAGCTTGTGCTAATTGTACTTGTGGTAGAAAAGAATTAGAGTAATATTTATTTTATAAATAATTAGAGAAGCATAAGATAAGGACTAATTATTAAAATAATTGGAAACAGGCAATGTTCAATCTAGTTGTGGTAGTTGTTATTTGGGCGACGCATTCAGATGTGCTAATTGTCCATATAGGGGTATTATTACGAATCTAATAAAATTATAATTAAAATAGGTTTACCCGCTTTTAAGTAGGGAGAGATCATTCAAGTTAAGAAGGATGATCAAATAAATGACTAAGTAGAAGTACCACAAATACAGGAATCATAAGGAGTGGTCAAAATAAAATTATGATCCGTTTTATTTTAATATATATATTTTTAAAACACATTTTGTATTTATGGAGAAGCCGAGACGATCATAGGGGTTAACAATATCATCATTGGCATCAAGTAAGGGTGGTATTTACATGAATCCCGATGGAGGTTTACTTTACTGTATTAATACGAATAAACATAGTGAATCCAATAAAATAAGAAATAGCGAAATAAGAAACATCATAGAGTGAGCCTGGTTAATTAATATTGCCTGTTTTTGGGGACGATGAATTGGCATTTTTTATAAATGTATTAGTTTATTTATAAAAGAAAGCCTAATGATTTACCAGATTTTGTTGATGAAGTTATTGAAACATATATGACACATAGCAAAGTATTTCTGATATTTCTATTGATATAAGTGATTGTGGAGGCTATGTTTGATTATCTCATATATTGCAATTAAGAAAGAGCTCTTAAACAGGTAATTTAATAGAAACTTATATAGTTAGCACTTATCTATAATAAAGTGCCCATTGAGGAAATATAGCGTATGTTCATGATTTGCTTGTGTGTGGATATCGGTTTTTTTGCAATTTATTATCCGATTGGTTTTTGGGGGACTTATGTTAAATCTCATAGAATTATGAATTCATTCGCCCTATTGTCTATCATAGGAATATTTGTGCAAGTATTTTTATCATACATTAATAAGTATAAACTAATTATTATGATAGATTCAATATGCTGATATTTTTCTTCAGAATATTTTCATATATTTACGCTAAATTCTTGTCCCATCTAATATTGAATTTAATATTATTACCACATTGATAATGAAAATAATAAAAAAAACCTTAAATTTTATATATTAATGTAAAAATCAACTAAAGCATTACCGTCATTAAATCATCGTTCATCTGTAGATGAAGAGGATGCTTAATATCCAGGGCGACTACATACTATATAACGAAAATTAAAAATGAGTAGTACTACTTTAATAAAAGCTAATACATCAACCAGTTATGATACTTTTTATAAAAAAACTAGAATACCTGAATCATAAATACTTAAATAGATTGATACCAAATTGGAGATGCATAAGAAAGATATCGATTAGAGGAATGACATGATATTCCATATTGAGAAGGGATTTGAAAGTGTTAAATTAGAACTATAGAGAGAGAAATAAATTAATGAAGAAAAGACTAAATAATTAGTTGAATTATAGGCCAGTTACCATGCTGTGTAGTTAAAATTGAAATAATAATCAGAAACCAGTAGATAGTCTGACAGAGATAGGGACAAAATCAGTCAGTTAGAATTAACTATCAAACAGTATATATAAAAAGAATAGGATTTCTAAAAGAAGATAGATGAGCTTACGCTATAATTATAAACATAGAAACAAGATTAAAATAATAAATAAGATTTAGAATCTAAATTAAGGGATATATAATTACTGAAGGATGCTATGAGGAAATAAGAGGTATTATTAATCAATAACAAAGGAAAAAATAAGAAAATTAGATTAGGAGATTGTGGATTTGCAAAAAACCTTAAAATTAGAGATTGATGAAAAATAATCATTGAGAAAATAGTTAGAAACTTTGTAAAATGACAATAACCAAAAATATCACACCCAGAATAAAGAGATAGCTTAGTATTTGGGACAAATAAAACAGTTAGAGAATGAAAGAAACTCACTTATGGATGCAGTAAAGAAATAAAAAGAATAATTGGACTTGCAAAAAAGTGCATAAGACTAGTTATAATAGTTAAAAAATTAGTTGAATGATTTCAAATAATCAAAAGAAGTACATTATGTTTAATTTTAATAGAAAGAGATATAATTATTAAAGCAATAGAATGATGTCGCTGAAAAGCAATCAGTAAATCTTACTACATAAAATACTGATCTATTAAGATAAATAGATGATATGAAGAAAAGTGTAAGGGAAAAAATTCAATAAAATGAATTAATACAGAGTTAGAAGACTGAAGTAGAAAAATTAAATTAAGTGGCATAAGAAGAAATCACTAAATTATTAAAGTTAATTGAATAATTGAGAATTCCTTAGCCAGAAAAGAAATTAAATCTTAAAGGGATTCAGGAATCTCTCCAATAGTTAGAAAATACAGAAGTACAAATTTCAAAAAAATAATAATTAGAGAGAGATGTAGAAAAATCTTACTTGTTAATATTGCAACAAATTCATCAAATAACCTGTCACTATAATTCCATGTGGGCATTCTTATTGTTTTGATTGCAAGAAAGGGTATGCCAAAGAATGCTCTAAATGTGGTCCTAAGGTAAACATTATTAATAATGTAAGTTAAAAGTAGAGGCTATGTATAGAAATGAATTGCTGGATGATATAATTGAGATGGTTAGACTCATTTAAGGAGGTATTCAATCACTAAAATAAATTAAATGATATATTTTTGTCCTTATTATTTTTGTTGGTTAATATTCTCAATCATCATCTCCTCCTTCATCTGATCCCTCCTCTAGATCACCATATACTTTTTATTCAAATTTAGGGTCATGCATGTCTTACCAATCATATCTATATCTAGGCATTAAATTATATGCAAGGAATACAAGAGCAAACCAAATATAACCTCTCTTAGCAGTTACTAGGATTTATTCGAAAAAATACTCTCTTGCATTTTCATTCTGATTTCTCCATGCAACTTATTCAACCTTACCTAATAATGAAGGGGAACTTCCAATGACGGATAGTTCTAATTTAGCCAAAGAATTAATTGATATTCTTTGTAGATTTCATGTTAGGAGAAGTTAAATCTCTGCTTATCCAACAATGACTCACTAGCTACAGGATTATTAACTATCCTAGCATGTGCCTTTCTAAATATTCTGAACACCATTTTTATTTTATATTATATTAAATACAATAATTAAAGAATGAGTTCAGGTAGTTTGAATAAGCCACCTAGTATGAAAAGTACATAATTACAAACATCGTCATTACCGCCTACTTGGGAGGTCTTTAGCACGATAGATTAAGGAAAATAACAAACAATTTATAGAACGATGTGTGATCAAATTTAAAGTTAATAGAAGTAATTAGTCACTCTTGTTGAGAAAGCAAAGTAACAAGATGTACATATATAATATTAATAAGTTATTAGCATCATAAAAAATGGGAGATTCTAAAATGATTGAAGACATGAAGAGAATGAGATTTGAAATTGAATAGTTATAAACACAGATTGTTGAAAAAGATTCTAAAATATAACAATTAGAGTAGGAAATTGATTAAAAATAACTACAAATCAATTAGATGGACAAAATATTTAAAGTCAAATAAAATGATCTTGAAAAATTGGAATAATTATAAAAGCTTAACGATTAATAATAATTGTTATTATCAGGACTAGAATCGAATATACAAGATGTTAAATAAAAAAACTAATCCTTATCTCATCAATTAAAAGTTTAAGAATTATAGTATGATGATTAGATAAAAAGACTAGAAAATGATATATATAGATAAAATGTTCTAATTGAATAATAACAATAAGATCAAGAGGAGATTAGATTTAACTATTAAAATCTTTAGAGAAATTACGATATCCTAAATGATAGAATAAACCAAAATAAAGATTTCAAATTATTCGAACAAATACACGAATAGATGAATACTGAGTTTTAATCAATTAGAAATAATTATAAATCTTTATAGGATAGAATTAAATCATAAGAGGCATAAATAGAAGGATTAGTTGCTGAGAATTCTAGATTACTTATTGATTTATATAATTATTAACTTTGATTTATAAATATGACTTTGTTTTCAACTTTATTGTTATTGTCAGGGGCTGGATCAGTTGTGAGATATGTGATGTTAAGATAAAGGGAGAAGATGTTCAAGAAAATGTTTGCAGATGTCTAATTAATGCAAATATATAATTTGAACTATCTTAGTTCATTGAGTGATCTTCCTCAGAATGAATTTATACTAGTTGCTGGTAAAATCAGAGCAACTAAATACTAGTATGATAAATAATAATTTAAGAGCCACTGTTTCGGATCCTGATGTAAAAGGATTGCTTAATTCTTATCTACCCACCTAACCTAAAAGGGTTAGAGAGGTTGATGGTCTCAAATAGGAGGTTGGGAAATTGTGGTAATATAATGATTGGGATAAAGTTGTTAGAGGTTAGTTATATGGAGAATAATTGCACCTAAAATTTGGCGCTCCTTAATAGAGAAAGGCCACAGTGGTTTTATTTGAATTATAATCTTTAAGAGAAGATTTAACTATGAGTGATATAAGAAATACCACATATGATTTAAAGGTTTAAGATAAATTAGTAGGATAATATACGGAATATACTCTAATACCTGATAGAAATGTAATTGTTTTATAGTAAAAATAGTACTTAGTTTGCGGTAGGGTTATAAATGATAAAATAATACCAAGAATAATTATGGGCGACACAAAAGATGCATTTCTTGATAGCATAGATGATGCAATTATTACTACATAACAATCAGCTCTGAGATGGGTCTATTGCAGTGTTTTCCTATTGATTGCCCATTTTTTGTATGGAAAATATGTTTATTTACCAGAAAAATAACAAAGAAGGCTATCGAGATAATGAGTAAATTTTATATATTGTCATTAAAGCTTAATTATTATTTCTTAAATATTATTTAAATTTATTCTAAGAAATTCGTTCTTATTTATTTATTAATTGAATTAAAAAAATATTATAAGCTAATCAAATTAAATGTATCGTTTAAAATAAATATTTAAAATGGGTTGTTCAATACCTTTAAACTAAACTCTAAGTAAGCAAATGATGAAGCCAGCTGAAAAGTAGTATTATGCAAAGCAATCTGCTTTAAAAAAGTAATCAACTGTAACATTTTTCTAATAACTAAGGATTTGAGGTAGCTTCTAAATTTAACCTTAAATGAGGGAAAAAGGATTTAGGAGGACAGATTGATTAAATACTTATTGTAGAGAATACCTAGAAAGTATTATCTTGATAAAATCTTGAATTATAACTCCTCTGGATTAGTCTTCAAGGCAATTTAAATCAAAACTTAGATTCCATTTGCTATTAAAATTATTTCAAAACCTTTATCAATTGATGAGCACTCACATATTCGAAAATACTTGGAAATATTAAATGCACTTTCTAACAATTGTTGTATTAGAACATATGAGTAATTTATGATAGAGAGAAACATTTACAATGTGATGGACTACTTTGAGCTGGGAACTCTTCATAATTACTTAATGAAACAGGATAAACGACTTTAAGAAGGAACTATCAAAAATATCATGCTCTCACTATGCTTAGCAGTCAAGCACATTCATTCAAAGGGTATTGTTCATCGAAACTTGAAACCCTCAAACATATTTTTAAGAGATGATGTTGTATTTGATTTAGTCATAGGAGGTTTTGGGCAGGCTGATTTTTGCCAGAACAAACTAAATAGAGGTTCTGAAGTTCAAGAATTTAGGGCCCAGGATGTAATAAAAGTGAATGACTATCAGATTGACATATATTCATTAGGAACCATTTGTTTCCTACTATTTAATGGCTATGAAATGGACTACAATACAGAATCTGTTGATCGAGATCCTCCTTCAATAAGTGATGAGGCCTAAAATTTCATAAAAAAATGTATTGAAATAAAGCCCCACAAAATAATTACAGCCAAAGAGGCACTAGAACTCCCTTGGTTTAATTCTAATGTTATAGATTTAAACATTCTAAAAAGAGGGAGAAACAATTAGCACAAATATAATCAATAATGAACTTTAAGTAATGATTATTTATTAGTTATTAATCTATATAATTAATTTCTTACAGTAATTTATTAATTTTTTCAACACCAAAATAATTTCGATAAATAAAAATTATCATAAAATTATATATTATCAGAAGTATGAATATGTAAATATAAGATATTCTTGTCAGTATAGAAATTTGTCTGTTGTAATGACAAAGGTATTTTATAAATAATCATATTTCTGATTAATCGTCAACATCACCATTGTCTAATTTGATCATGTCCAAACTAAATTGTTCTTCTTCCCCTTAAGATTGATTCTCTTTCAAAAATGTCCCGCTTTCCTGATCAAAGGTCTAAATATTTTAATAGTTATTAATTGAGTTTTCATTAAACTGTTAAAGTTTTCTTTCATATTTTATTTTTTTTTGGATTAGAAGTAGGCAATTTTCGGTTGTTTTGTATTTAGTCAATAGCCCATAGAACTTATTTTTCACAAAATTTTCAGTTCTTACCATTAATCCTGAGATTTAAAACCATTTCCTTCCCATCACGCTAACATACTAGAATAATTATAGAGTATCATTATCATTCCATTATTTGTTTTACAATGACTAGTCTAAAAAGTTTAGCCACCTATCTCTGCATTTTTTACCAGTTCTGAATGTTCCATAATTGTTCTAAGCGTTCTAGCTTAGTTCTAAACTTATTTTACTCCACGATAATCTAAATTATGAAAGGTTATGTTATCTTTTGTTAAAAATAAATGTTACCTCACTAGTTTTATCAGATAATCGTCTTCCTGTTTATTCCATTGCTTAAATGGAGATACTGAAGTTGACGCAAACTGTTACCATTACTTTTACAATAAAATAATAGGCTTATTTATGTATAATCCAACCTACTTCCAGATTTTTAAGGGCTATATATATAAATTATCATACAATTTCCCTTAAATCAAACTGTTATTGTATATAGAGTTTAACAATTATCCATAAATATAGTTTTGACTCTTGATTTCTCCATTTATTGATAGGTTTAAGACACTTTAATTAGAGGTATATATCTTGAGCCTCCTTATCGCTAATGATTTTAGTTATTTTACATGATTCTCTAAAAATATATTATATTAAGTACTTGACTTGTTCCATTTAGCTCTAATTAATTTACACATTAATGAGCTCATCTAAAGATACAGGTTCCTGACTATCTAGAACTAAGTATTTCTCCCAGATATCATCTGTTAACATGATTATATTTAATTAAATATCAATTTATCATATTTTGTACATTTTTAAAGGCCAATTTAATATCTTATTATTCAATTTAATTATATTGATAATGAATATAGTTAAATTTTTTCAGATACACAGCTATTTTTTCCAACTATTACTCAATCTATTTAGTTGAGAAGTTGCTATATTGTCTTTAAAAGGCTATCTAACAATAAAACATCATTTTTTTTGTTTTTGTTTTATTGAAGATCCTTGAGAGGTGAGTAATCTTCTTAATAATTTTGTTTAATCTCCTTCCCCTTGTGTTATATAATGAGATTTATACAAATTTTGCATACTTTAATTTTTTCTCTGATGTTATATTGCTTATGCGTGATTTGCCAGTATTAGCATTTTTATACAGCATATGACTATTTTCTTTTCAAAATCTCTTGAAGAGGCTCGCTTAAGCACTCAAACAATTTCTGAATGTGAAATTTTCGAAAATTAATTACTCTATATCTGAATGGAATAATGAAGGAATAATATTTTTTTATTGATTAAAATATATGTATATCAGGATATATCAATATATTCATTCTAGAAAATGTAAGTTACTCTAAAACTCATAAGACAAGATAATATTTTAAAATATTTCAACAAATATTAATACCATTTTTCATTATCTTGTTGCTTCTTGTAAGCAAGTTTAAATAAAACTCCCCTACTTTGTACTATTCTGTATTATCATTTAGAGGAACCATCTTTTATATAGAATTCATCATTTTTTCCATGTTCTTGTTATTTTACAAATATATTTTATATTATTTCTAAATAGTTTCTTCACAAGAATGCATAATATTACCAATATCTGACCATCGGTTGTATGAATTTTCCTATATCTATGTCATCAAATGAATAGTCCTTTCTAAATCAATGGAATTATAATTGAATTAAAGCTTATCTGACCATCTCTATTTACAGTTCCAAGCTATTATCAGAGTTTTTTAATGATTTATGAGCCGATACCAAATCGGTCAAACATTTTATCCTCCTCTGGCATCCAAGGAAAAAGTGATATAGGAATTTTAGCCATCTTTATCAGCCTTGCCTTTATTCTTCGAGGAGTCGTATGCAATATTTTTGATATAAATATAGAAATAGGCTCGGGCTATAATGCAAGATTACATTTTACAATAATATGGATTTGATAAGATGATATTATATGACTTTTTATTAATAGCCAAGTTAAGAGACTTCTAATACTTATATTCCAAATAAGTCTTCTCAGGGTACTACCGTTAATTCTTTAATATATTTTTAATAGCTTTAGAATCTGCTATATAATCCTCTATGATGCTTCATAGAAATATAGATACTTGAATGTCTAAATTATTGTATTCATTTCTAAGCTACTAATATTCTCAAATCCTTCCAGATATTTTCTTTGAAGATGAAATTAATTTTTTCTATACAATTTTAAAATGATATCATTTTATTAAAATCATTTTTATCCATATAAGTAATTATTATAGAATTATGGTGTTGAATAACCTTAATAATAATTTATAATTTTATTTCATAATTATTAGTTTATTAGAATTATATATGATGTGTCATTTTAAACATAATATTTATATAACATAAGATTTTAATTAAAACCGAATCAGGCCTTAATGAGAAATTTATCAATATTTAGAAACTATTATCATAACTTTTATCACATTTCTGTTTACAGTATCTAAAAATTGAATGATATAAAATATTTTCAAATTTAGACTTAATTCAAAATGTGTGTTGAGCAATGAGCTTTGCTTTTTGCTATAAGTTGGGATCTTAAATCCATTTGAAAAATGTTATGATTTTTAAGAGGAAAAATAAAGAATAATATTTGTAAGATTAATGATATAAATTTTATAATTTGAATTAGTTATTAGAAATACTAATAAAATATATAACTTAAAATCAAAACATTTTAAGAGATAGGAATTCTATAATGAAGCGAAAAACTTCAGAGACAGATTCATTAAAATATCCTTGTATAAGTGATTTTGGAGTTTTATTGAACTAACATTATAATTTGTATTGATTTTCCTCTCTAAAATTTATAGATTTTTATTAATTTTAAATGAGAGGCTATGATTTTTTTACAATACTTCAATAATGCTGCTTAAAATTTCTCCCTTCATAAATAATTCAATTATCATAATAACTAATTGGTTTTCTCTAAAGTTATTGGTTTAAATATGAACAATTGATACCTAATTTATTTCCATTTTCTAATTAATATTCCTCCTGAACACTTTTATAGACTCACTCATGCAATAGCTTTTTTAGAGCTTATTGTTAGACATAGTAGTGCTGAATATCTCAAAGTTATTTTACTAAATATTTTAATACTTGCTAAAACATCAATATCAGTTCAGATTATAATCAATAGGAGAACTCTTTAGAAATTTCTATAAGTATATCCTTTTTTCAGAATTATTTAAGGTAGTTTATTAACGGTTTGCTTAAGGACTTAATGAATTTAGTTTCATTAATTTTAGCAAGTATTTATAAAATTTTATGAAGAATTCACATGTCCACAAGGAGTGCCGATAAATGGATCTTGTAAATGTGCAAACTATGCTTATAAGTTCTAATGTGTGAGCAGCTGTCCCACTTACTATGTTCCGATAAATGGGGTTTGTGAAATAGAGTGTTCATTAAATTGCGATAAATGCCAAGGTAGTAAATGCGTCAACTGTTCTGCAACTTATCCGATTAACATAAATGGTCAATGCTATGCGACATGTCCCTCCTGGACCTTCAACTGCTAAGATTTGAAAGAAATTTCGAGTGTTGGTTCCTACTATGTTGGTAAGTTTTTTTCACAACAAAAATTTAACTGACATTGATTACTTTAGCTTCAATGGCACAACATAGACTGGGAATGTTTATACCTTTTATAACAATCAATTAATATTGGGGGGCTTCGGTGTGTGGGGTAGTGGAAGTAATTAAATTTATTTTTCATAATTATAATCTCACAATAAATTGAGAATATATTGTTAAGCCTATTTTATCGACAATTGGACAGGATAAAGCTTGTACATATATGTAGATAACGTGCAGGTCTATTCACAGTCAGTTTCATCATCAGCCTAAACGTAGAATCTGATGTACAAAAATTCAAACGATTTGATTTAAAATATATCATTAACGATCAGCCACACATAAAGTTCGGCGAATATTATTTTTAGCACTAATTTAAACTAGTCACCGTTTGTAGCAAGCTTAGGAATAACAAATTTGTTCATATTGGCTGATTACTGCGATTTGAATTGTTAGCAATGTGGAGTTTAATATTGTCAAATTTGTGCCTAAGGATATAATTTAGTTCATAACTTATGCATCATATGCAACTCAACCTATAATCTTAATAGTGACTGCAGTTGTTCATAAGGGTATTATGATGATGGATCATCATAGTAATGTAAGTAGTGTTCCTAATAATGTTCTTCATGCTCAAGTTTTAGTACTTGTACTTCATGTAGTCCACATTTTAAGACCCTCCCTCAATGTTAGGATTGTGAGGATGGTTACTACCTTGATTTGGGATAGTGTAAATAATGTGATAGCACCTGTCAGACATGTTCCACTTAGTTAACATGCTAAACCTGTATCTCTGGATATGGATTTAAGCTAAATCTTGACAACTTATGTTATTTATGCTAGTCTGGCTATTTCATATAGAATTAGAATTGCTTGCAGTGTTCAAATCAATGTTCAGAATGCTCTGGAGATTCAAATAATTGCTTGAGTTGTTAACTAAATAGAATACAAGCTCCTTAATGTTATTGTATTTCCGGATATTATGAAGATATATAAGATAATTGCTCAAAATGTGACTAGTAGTGTAGTTAATGTGTTAATTAATCAAATTAATGCACTCAGTGTAATGGTAATAGACTATCTATCCCTGATTGTGGATGTCCGGATGGAGGTATTAGTAGATTAGAATATAACATTAGCTATTGTTCGACCTGTTAGGTGGCAGTTACTATAATACAATTCAGTGATGATCTAACACAAATCACTATAGATTTAGGATAAGTTTATATTAATTCTAAAATTGCATGAATCTATTGGTGAATACAGCAAAATTAGGATAAGGAGTTACATGCAAAATTTAATCCAATTACATAATAATACATTTGGGCTAATAACCAACAATACAAGTGGGAGATTACATCTATTTGAAGAATATAAAGTTTTTAGGATGCTAAGGAACTGCATCGATAATCAACAATTAAGTTTAAGCTCCGAAGAACTATATTTAACCATAAATAAGATTTAATTTTGCTAATTATGAATTATTACCATGCGAATAACTAAGATTAGATATGGTTGGCATATCTCTAAATGGTAATAGAATTTATCAATCATAGGTTGGAGTTTACTAAATTAAAACTAATATGACATTTTAAATAAACTAAATTAATCATCATCATATTTCATAATTAATGGATAAGACTATGAAACCAATCAAAAATTTTAATTAAGATACAGTTATACAAATTTTTTATAAACCTTGGGGGAAACTTACATAAATATCAGCATTGTGAGTTTTAGAAATCCTAGCCCTTATATCATCAAACCATCGATAATTTTCACATATTTGAGTAACTCGTTAGAAACGATAGTTCCTGTATTATCATGTGGATAAGATTCTTCAAATTACAGTATTAATTTTACATTATACAATAACACATTCAACATGAGTATTTAGAGGAATTCAACAAAGCAAAGGGAATAATTTTCCATTTCAGATAATGTATTAGTCGATTAACAGGAATATTGGATAAGGTGTGACTTCACATTCATAAATTACACAACTTAAATAAACGATAAATTAATAGCAAAAGGGGAAGATAGTTTATTATAGATCATAGGGGGTAGCTGATAAGTAGGCTTTCGATAATAATTATAATTAAAAACCTAATCTTAATCAACAGATGACTATTAGTGGGGCTGTTATAACATTATAGAACTAACACTTTGTGATATTCCATAGAATACAAGTGAATAGAACTTTGTTCCTTATACATTTTAATCATTCCAATTATTATAATTCACTGTTAAATAAGGCAATCAAATGGATAGTATAGTAATTAGCACAATTGAATCAAATACACCACAATTGGAAATAACTATGAGTGAATAGTATAAAACTCAGTATCTAAATTATTATGACGAATTATAATTTACAATCAATTATCCAATAGTAGTCAACCCAGATGATTTATTCTATTATGTAGATATACTTTACAATAACAATGACACATATTTCAGAGTTTATTATCCTCAATTTGCATTCAGATTATGGAACTATATAGATACAAATAACACAGACGTAACACTATAATTTAGTGTATTCAATCCTAGTTACCTAGTCCCATCTACCTCATAGGTGAATCTTAAATTAAACATTCCACCATAAAATTGTATTGCTTCTCGATGAAATGATACTATATCTGTAACCAATTGTTATGATGATGATCTACCATTAAATTACATTTATGTCTATTATCCCCTTGTGGATCACTTCAATTATGATATGAAGTAGTCTCATATTTATAAAGGAATAATAATTTAGAACACAACATAGGATTCACAGATTTAGTTTAAAGTTCCCTTTAACAATTCAATAATATTGATCCAGGTCATAGATTACCTGCAGGGTATTACAAATATAACAATTTCTGTTAATTAAACATAGTCTATATAAGACTATGAGGTAATGCTATAAGAAGCTGACACAGACAACTTATATAGAAATATAATTACTAAAATCATTGAATAATAAGGATATTACTAAAGTTAAATTCTTTAGATCTGTAATACAAATATTTTCTCATTTTATTAGGAAGTCTAAATTAAATTATTATTATATCCTCACATAGATGTAAGTGATTTTTTAATAAATTATGACTATTAAAATACATCTAGAGTAATTTAGTAAATTACTGAATAGTATTAAAACATTATATAGAGGGGTAATATAATAACTATTATGACTAAATCAAAAAACTTAAATTAAGAGACTAAATTAATAAATATTCATAATTCTTAAGCTTGATATACTAATTAAATCTCTAATATTAATCTAAATCTAACAGAAGATTATTATACGAATCTAATTAATTAGTTAATAATCTATAAAACATAAACAATGCCCTGGAAAGTGCTACCTTGATAAATGGTGATTAATAATACATTTATACTGATTAATTCAATATCTCTGTTATCAAGTAAACTGACTTATATTACAATTTGAATAAAAGCAACTCCTCTTCAATATACACCTTTAGTTAACAGACAATATTAAATAACCCCTATTAAAATGACTCAAATTTCTAGTATGATCAATATATAAATTCCTAATTAATAATTCCGTAATTAAAAATCAATAATACTGAACTTAATAATTAATCAATTAAGTTAACATTTAATGATAACAACCAAACATAGCAGGTTTGTGTTAATAAAATTGATGGATTTTGGAACATTAATGACTGTTAAACCAAACATCAAGATGATTAAATTATTTGTGTTTGCCAACAAATATCCCCTGTAACTATTGTTAAGGCTATAACTAAATTAGCATCCTCTGTAACATCATTATTTACTGAAGATTCAATAAATTAGATTACAACTATGCAATTATGGGAAATGGTGTTCACATATATTCTTATATTTTTCACATTTGTATATCTGTTTTCATTATACTATGGAAATAAGCTTGATGATTTAATGTTGGAGGAATAATAGAAATAAGCAGCTCAGGTGCATCCTATAAATAGTCCGCTACCTGTTGTTGACGAAGAACAAGTGGAAGAGGAATCTAATAAAAATGTAGATAAATAAAATAATTTAAAATTCACTGATCCCGAACTCTAAAATTATAATAATGACACCAAAATAGAAAAACCTAGATCTGATTTCAAGAGAATGACTAGAAGATTTTATTCAAACAAGGTCACGATCTTAAGAATAAAATCATCTACAGAGGATGATGATAATTTGAGCAAATAAAATGATATTACAAAATTAGATATTAGGGATTTCAGACCTGCCAAAGTCGAAACAGAATAACAATAATCATAAAAAAGCATACGGGTTACTATTGGTGCTTAGTTAAAAACATAGGTTGTGAACCATTTATCGGCGTTTTGGACTTACATTAAATTATGGCACGATTTAATAAGCATTTACTATAGAAACGATCCAAGGACATCAAGAATACATAGAATCACCATAATATACATATCAATTTTAGGTTAGATCTCTATCATTACAGTTTTTGGAAAAATTCTTAGTTTAAATACCATTTTAGCATTAACACTTCTGCAGGACATATTTAGACTCACTTTCAAGGCTATTATCAGCTACCTACTGAACCATGTTCACTAAATTATGAGAATATTAGGGGGGATAACAGTCTTTGTCAGCACAGGGTTATTTCTATTTCTTATTGTTGCATCCATGGCAGCATATTCGGATATTTATATAGCAAACTTATGGGCAATTAGCTATATTTGTAGTTTCTTCATCAACTACTTTATATATAACACCATTGGTCTTCTATTCTACTACATAATAATCTTTAATTTTTATAACATAGATATTGTCAAGAAAATAGTAGACTTTATTCTAGATGAACAGATGATAGACCTTTTTTCAGGAAAATGAATATAATATTTTTTAATCTATTTTTACAATACTTTTATGATTTAACATTCTGAAAGACAATATGATTTAGAACTTAGTTAATCTAAGACTGTTCAAATCCTAGATGGTTATTTGAATTATTTTATTTAAGGAGAATCTTTAATAATAACTCTATATGTGAATGATATTATGGTGAAATATTAAAAAAATTAAAAGTTATCGGTGGATGAATTACTATCAAAATTAAATTCATCTATTCACTATCTCTATTGCATTTATTTACACTGAGAATTTCTAAGTTCTCATTTCAGCAGAATAATAAATTTTAGTAATTCCTTCGCAGAATGATGAAATTTCAGCAAGTAACAGTTAATTTTAAAAACATATAAATGCATAAACTTTAAAAATGTCTACTCAGACTTTTGACACTATTAAAAATAGTATAGGTGATACTAATTCTCACTATTGAAGTCCTCGACAGTATATGTATTTATTTTTTTAATGTTAAATAGATAACTAGTTCGTCGAAACAACATTAATCATTTCTCCTGTTACTATAATCATTGTTTACATTGTTTGCAGTATCATATAGAAGAGATATGAATAATATTCTTCAGCATCCAGTCTGTTTGGTGGAATATTAATTTTGATAATTCTTAGATCAATCGATTAAGATGGATAAGTTCACCTTATTTCGACAAGCATAATATATACAATATTAAATCATCATAAAATTCATTTACATAAAGAAGCTTTTATTTTTATCAGCATTTAAGTGGTTGTGATGTAATTTGATAGTTTTTATTACAATGAACACATGACTTTATAAATATTAATTGCGATTTCACTACTACATTAGATTATTTTCATATCTATATTAGTTATATATAAACGAAAGAAGCAAATTTAATATAAATCTGTTAACCCTGATTCATCAAGATTAAGAACAAAGGAGATAGATTATATGATAGAATAATTGTAATATTCTAAAATTATTTTATCTTAGCTCGTGGCTAAACAATCACAGTGCTTTTTTATTTGATAGTGATGGTATGTTGTAATATTGTTTTTACAACTAATCGAATACAGCCACTCTTGATGTAAGTGAGTCTTTGGAATAATTATTCATTTATAAAGAAAAACTTATGTATTTAATATATATATATTATAGGAAATCAGATCAAATAATAAAGGAAATATTTTCAGATCCGCATTAAGTTTATCCTCATTTATTCTAGTTTGTAAGCTAAAATGATAGCACTTTTATAAATATCATAGCTGTTATATGGCAAACTTAAGTTTTCTTTGTTGTCCATCATCAGACAATTCCAAAAATTGATAGTAAATTGACATCATTCCTTGATATCACATCGTCAATCTCACATGAACTGTCGTCACATTTGAATTGTATCATTACCTTATCATAGTTGTATTATGATAATCCAGATCTTCTGAAATAAAAATAAATGGAAACCATTATTGAACCTATATTGGCAAATAGTTAATAATTGGAATTAATAATAAACAATCTTAAAGATTATGGAAATATCTAATCAAATAGATTTATGTCGTAGATCTAGAAATTTGACATTGTTTTCGAAGTTTTTGAGATTTGCGATTACTTCAAAATGATCCTATAAGAAAAGCAGCTTTAAATAAATTTTAAATTCCGTCTTGATAGCCATTTTGTAGAATCTGATAGATAAAGGTTTAGATAAATTTTTTATCAATTAATATAAAATGCAGTCAAATTTACATTTAGAAATCATATTTAAATACAAGCATGTAATGAACAAAACTTTATAAGAATCTCAGTTATTGATTCAGGATAGGGAATGGATGAAAGCGAGTAACAATAGCTTATGGAAGTCTTTAGAATTGGAAAATTAGCTAGAGTGTCAAAAAAATCTGTAGGCTGTAGTTTAGGTCTGCACATTAGTAATATACTTGCTAAGAAAATAGGGGATAATAGACATATTTAGTTTTAGTCTTAGATTAAAAAAGGATCTACGTTTACATTCTGGATTTAAAATTTTGAATAATCGAAAAAAATCAAAAATTATTCTACACTAAAACGAATTAGTTAGGAACAATATCACGATTCATAACTAGAAAATCTCATTTAAGCCTATTCTATGGTGAATGACTATCACAGCAATTCAAGACTATCAGTATAATAGAAAAAAATAGTTACTTAAAAAAATAGGTCACACGAAGAAAACATATCGTTGAACTACAGTGATGATGATCTTATGCAGGCTAGATAGCCTCCCTAGTTATAAACTAATGCCTTTTAATAAAATCAAAATCATTATAATCTAAAAATTAATTTTAGCAGGAAGGATGATTGTTGTATTAAAATTTTAATAGTTGATGATGAGTATTTTAATATATTTGCCTTAGAGACATTTCTCAAACAATAGAATCATAAATCTGAATATGCTTTTGATGGCCAAGAAGCAATGAATAAAATTAAGGAAAAACTTGATTATCCTTGTTAGTTATGTAAATCTAATAGGTAATATGAAAATTTTATGATAGTTATAAACTCGTCTTCTTAGACATTAACATGCCTGTTAAAGATGGTATTTAGACTGTGAGGGAGATTAAAGAAATGGCCACTTCGAAAAATCTCAAGAACATTTGTTGTGCTGCAAACTCAGCATTCTCCGATATTGAGACAAAATAAAAGGCCTATGAAGCTGGAATGGATTTTTATTTAACTAAACCCTTAAACTTACCCATTTTGAAATAATTGATAAATAATATTTTTGTTGGAAAATCATCTTGAATTATTTTAATTTGTGTCATAGAAATAATAGTGCTCACAATTATTCGATATTGTGACCTGATATATATAAAAGGATAAGTTCTAGAAATCAGACTGTTTTCTTTGTGGAAAGATCTAAAAACTTCATGTAAAGGAAATTAAATCGATAATAAGAAAAATTTTAGAATAAAATCTTATTATCTATATATCACTTCTTTTGTCTATTCTCATGAATTCATTCAGTTACAATTTCAATTTGCTTCAAAAATTTTGTCTTAATATGACTAGATATGAATTTTCTAATATATATGCATTATTAGCAAGTGTGATAGTTAATTTTTTTATCCAAAAAAATGATTGACTCCTAAAGACTTTGCTTTCATCTTTTAACACTTTTGAAAACCATTTAAGTGTTGCTTATTCTAATTATTCAATCTCTGTAAAGTAAAAGTAAATAACTTATCAATTTTATATAGACGAAGATTAAATAAACTCCAAAATGTTTATTTGTCCAACTATTATCATAACAGTTTATGCCCTTTGTACCTTTACTTAGAAAAGGTATATGTTGTATTAGAGGGTCTCAAGTCTTGTCAGTGCAATAATAATCTTGATCACCCTCAGAATATTAGGTCAAGACCAATATATTTATGTATATTCTGCAAGCATAATTTATTGTCTATTGAGTGATAATAGTATTTTGCTACATAGAGAAGCTTTCATATATATATCCATCTCTGGTTTTATTACCCAATCCAATACTGTACATGATAATAAAAATTTAACACTAACAATACTGATTATAATTTCTTTTAATATTTAAATCCTTTTAATAATTATTTTGATAGTGATTGCAGAATAGATGCAATTTAGAAAGTAACTAACAAGCTAAACCAATACTTCGAGGTCTGAGGATGCAAATTAAATTATTGAAAGATTGTATTAATATTAGCTTATTGTAGTTCTTGGCTTATTTGCAGAATGCCTATTTATTTGACAAAGATGTTGAACTGTAATACGATTTTTTAAATTAAAAGTAGAATATCTCAAATAAATCATCACAAATTGAGTAAGTTTATGAATAAGCCTTTGTGTGTAATGATAAATTAATGTAATTATTTAATAAAAATTTATCATAGGAAATTGTAATAAGTCATTGAGTTCATTAACTCTGAACTTGATTTCAATAATCATTGGCTCTTTTAATTTATAAGCCAGGATAATAAATCTATTCTTAACATTATTGCAATCAATTACTAGAATTAAATTTTTTATGTGGTCTATATATAAGAAATTCCAATAATCGATCAATCATTAACTTCATTTCTGGATATCACATCATCAATATCACACGAGTTGTCTTCTCATTTAAACTGTATTATCACTCTATCATAATTATATTGTGAAAATTCAGACTATGTGAGTCAAAATTCAAGGGATAATATTATTGAACCTATATTGGCAAATAGTTAATAATTGGAATTAATAATAAACAATCTTAAAGATTATGGAAATATCTAATCAAATAGATTTATGTCGTAGATCTAGAAATTTGACATTGTTTTCGAAGTTTTTGAAATTTGTGATTACTTTAAAATGATCCTATAAGAAAAGCAGCTTTAAATAAGTTTTAAATTCCGTCTTGATAGCCATTTTGTAGAATCTGATAGATAAAGATTTAGATTCACATTCAAGAATAGTATCTAAGTTTATATCTGCAATGACCATGCTTTCATAAAGATATAAGTTATCGATTAAGGGGAAGGAATGAACGAAAATGAAAAAAATCAACTTTAAGAGATATTAAGAATAGGAAAATTAGGGAGAGTTTCAAAATACTCGGTAGGCTGCAGTCTAGGTCTTCATATTAGTAATTTACTTGCAAAGAAAATAGGAGAAAACAAAGGCATATAGTTTGAATCAGCATTTAAAATGGGATCTAATTTTACATTTTGGATTAAAAATTTTGAATAATAAAAAGATCCCAAAAACCATGGAACAATTAAAAGATTTAGTTTTGAATAATATCATGATTCTTAATTGGAACATCTTATATAGGCGTCATCAATCGTCAATGATTACTCAAGCAATTCTAGACTATCAGTACAATAAAAGAAAATAGTTACTCAAAAAAATAGATCATATGAAGAACACCTATCAATAAATTATATTGATGAAGACAGCATATATGCAAACAAACCCCTCTGCTTAATGACAAAAAAAAAACTTATTCCAAATTAATACTATATAAAGATTCATGTCGATAGAACGGATGATTGTTGTTTCAAGATTTTAATTGTTGATGATGAATATTTCAACATATTTGCATTGCAGGCATTTCTTAAACAATAGAATCAAAAATCAGAATATGCATTTGACGGATAAGAAGCAGTTAATAAAGTAAAAAATAAAATAGATAATCCATGTCAAGAATGCAATTCAAATAGGTATATATGATATCAAAATATCAGTTATAAACTTATCTTTCTAGACATAAATATGCCAATAAAAGACGGCATTTAGACTGTTAGAGAGATTAAATAAATGGTTATCGATTTCAATCTCTTTCATATATGTTGTGTGGCAAATTCAGCATTTTCTGATATTGAGACAAAACAAAAGGCATATGAGGCTGGAATGGACTTCTATTTGACCAAGCCATTGAACCTACCCATCTTGAAGCAATTAATTCATAATCAAATATTATGAATTTCATTTTATTTATTTTTTTTTCTATTAGGTCAGCTAAATTTCATTTGTTTTCGTCTTAGAGAATGAGAGTCTATTAATCAGTGAGAAAAATATTAGTTTTTCAATTTTAATTTATAATAATTGCTTCGTTGATTGATGGTCGATTTTCTCTAATTCATTCTCTAATAGAAAATTGAGCATTTATATAATTTTGTAGAATTTTCATATTTTTTTAATATAATGCAATAAAAAGTTAATTAGTATGTTCTTGAACTTTAGCTTATCTTTTACATCAACTCTGAAGTGATCGACAACGAGGATGTGAGTAAAATTTTATGGAATGAAAATATTAAAACTTTTCAACAGTTAGTAGGGATCAAACATCAAATTAGCCTCTTAGGGTTGTATGGAACTTTGAGCACCGTAAAGAGTTTCCTATTCGAAAAATGTGGACGTACAATTAAAGAATCTGATAACATTATCAATCATCAGAATAGAGGAATGCTTTGCTTAACTAAACATGAATCCACTTATTTCATTGCCTTCATTGCACCAGAATAATATTATCTAAAGGACAGATTTGAAGAATCTGTGGAAATAGCACTGTTTCGGTAATTCATTTATATAATATAGATATTTGAAGGACTTGTGTAATACAATTATTTTATTGCCATCTGAGGGGATACTAAATGGCTGGAAGGAATTAAATTATCACTACTATTAGAATACAACAAATGTAGTTCAGGATTTTAAGATTAAAGAAAGATAGGACTTTGACATTACCATATAAAAAGTCTAGCTAAAACTCAATGTTAATGAAGTTAAATTTCTAAAAGAATTAAGATTTAGTTAAGAGAAAATTAGATGTACTTCGCATTAATACATAATTAATGAATAAGGCGAGAAATTATTGGAAATATTTGAATATTTTTTTTACAGATGAGCTATTAGAGACTTTAAAAGAATTTCAAGAATAGCCAGATATAGTTAAAAATTGGATCCAAGAATAAATAGTAAATAATAAAATAACTTTATTCAATTTGATCATTAATAGTCTTTTTGATTTCAAAGTTCCTCAGGAAATACACGAGATAACCTTTACATTTTTCTGGAACAGATAAAGCACTTACTTATAAAATATAAATGATGAGGATGAATTTGGATTATTTACCAGCATCATATCCAAGTCGCAATATTTTATCAACAATATTGGATAAAATAATTAATCTGATAGGTTGATGACACCAGATTTTTTAACTAATATAAATTCGTTTTTTAGAATTGTTTTTTATAGATATTCGACAAGGCATCAATGCAATAAAAATTTCTATAAATAGTTAGGATTAAATTACTAATTTATATACTAATAAAAGCTAAGTACGATTAGTGGATGGATATTAGTTCAGTGCGTATCCTAGGTCTGAATGCATTACAGAGATTGAAACTAGTTTCTAAAGAATTAAGCAAATTCTGTGACTGTATTTGTTAAAGAGTTAAAAATATTTTTTTGTATGGTTGGTTGCCCTTATAGTTGTCTTTATGGTTGCCCTTGTGGATTAAATGAAGTAAACACTCTACAAAAGATCCCGAGAATGAAAATATGTATCAAAACAAAAAGCTGAGTTCACTACTAAATCAAACTCTTGCATGCTTCAAAAAAATAATGCCATAGATGATCATCTATGAAGATATAACAAATATGAATATTTATTAGAAATAGAAAATTTGGTTTGTTAGCAGCATTAAAATAAGGTATATATAATGTTAGATTATTGATTATTAAATAAAAATTAGAAAAATTAACGAAATTAAAAAATTCTTAATTTTGAATTTCTCAAATTCTATTCTTTATTTTTTGTTTTTTTTGCAGATGTTTAGTTCATTTTCTCAAAGGTTTTCAATTGGTGTGAACTGTTATAAGTGAATTTCAATTTATTGAAAAGTGCTTGACAAAAATTTCCTTTCTTATTCTTTATTGGATATCCTCTGCCAATATATAATACAAAATTTGGGATTAATTTCATTTATTTAATAATGAAATTATTAACCATATATCTTATACTATGCGTTATTAGTGCACAGGACACTTGTAGAGAGTATTAATCATTTTAAACATGCGTCGAGTCCATCGGGGATTAGTGTATACAATTATTAATCAAAATTTAGGCAGATGGAAGTCATAGTCAAATACTTGTTCTAAGACATCCGATTACTTATTAGGATGCTCACCAATTTTAAACAAGTAAGCTTGCATCAAGCAACTTGGTACTCCATCTGGAACTTTAACATAGTGTAAATTTTTAATTAAGCTTAAGGTCGATTTATTGAATATTGCGAGGAAGTACCTGATTTCTCGGTTGAATTATGTTCAAAAAACTTATCTAAATATGCCTGGTTGGGAGTAACTAACATAAACTAACGTTGCATTTGGACAAAATACTAATGCAAGGTCATTGATTTGAGCGAGAATGTCTAAAGCAATTTTATTTCAAGACTATATTCAGCATCAGTGTGTTCACTAATAAACAATTATTTTATTGTACACTCTTCAATCTTGTGGAAACTTTAGAATTATAACCCTAATTTGTTAGAGATGGCAGAAAACTAGGTAAAAGAAGATGTAGGAATTACAACACCAAATGTTGAATCGTATGCAGACCCGAAAACCGTTAAATTAGCAAATAATTATGTAGACTAAAATAACTATTTTAAATTCTATACATTTCAGATCACAAAATCAAGTGTTTCATCTAATTGTAGCATTTTTATAATATATATTCATAGTGAAAAAAATTTCGGATAGAAAAAGAGAGGGATGTATTGCAGTAGAGATTGCAGATGATGATGATTTTTAACTAATTGTTTAGAAATCCTTACCTTAAATTGGATACAATCATATTTATTGTAGATATCTGTTAAATTATAATGTTTATTACATATTTAATAATGGCTAATGCACACAAATATAATATCCTTCAGATTTACTTGATCAAACTTATATTAAGAATAATTAGGTAACATGCACCATGATGGGATATTAATTGTGCAGCGTTTTCAATTACGATAATAAATGTTAGCTTAAAGTTCCGATCTCAGATTCTCAAGAGGAAGAATATAGTTGTATAGTCAATTAAAATCCTTCACAATTATAATAATTTACTGAATGTCCTCTTTAGAGCTACTCAGCATCTATATGTAATAGTTAACAGTATTGCTATGTTGATACAAAGAGTTACATATGTACCAATTTGTGTCCATCATTAAAATCAAAATCATTATGTGAAACCCCTGGATCTGGATGCAGTTGGTCTATATAGTTTGCCAAATAAACAGACTCAATATTAGATTTTTAACTATGTGAACCAACTTTAAGCTGCAACCAACCTGGAATTGATAAGCTGTATTGTTCGCAATTAGGATCAACATGTGCTTGGAATCCGACAACGAAACAATGTTCGACTGTCTAAGACTCTGATCTAGATATTTTGAATTGCTCAGATGCTTCTAATGTTATGACTTGTGCAAGTATAAGAAAATCCGATCAATTGTGTTTTTGGTCAATATCGACTTGTTATAATGTTAGAGATTACACATACCTTTCATCTGTTCTCTCCTTTTCAACCAAACACATAATGAATAGGAATCTTTGCATTTCTCAAACTGGAGATAATTGTATAAATATATAATATTTTAAAAATAGTTGAATACTCAACGAATAAAACATGTTTAAAAATTACAGATATGTCTCAAGCAAAGTGCTCTAATTAAAGAATTTTTAATTAGTAAGGTTGTTACAGCATAACAAATTAGGCTTGTTATTGGAGTTTAAATTAATAATGCTTAGAATTCACAGCCATTGGATAATTGTGCAATACTATAACGAATGTTAACCCTATTGCTTGTCAGTTAGCAAAACAACCTACAGATACTACGAAACAGTGCATATATAATTCACTAAATAATGGATGTAAGGAAGTTTTAAAATCCTCTATGACTTGTAATTTGCTAGGAATATCAAAACCAATTTGTTTAAACCTTGTAGATAAATGTTAATGGATTAATTCTAAAGTGTTAAAGTATTTCACAATAAATTATCGATTAATACAGATGTGATCTACTAGTTGACGTGACATCATCAGTCTGTTAATCATATTCTAAGGGATATTGTTAATTTGAAATTTATAAGGGTTAATACCATTGTTTCTCAAATAGTATTCAACAAACAACTTGTGATATAACTTATAATGGGTTTGTTTGCTAGAATTCAACTGCTTAATGTTATTTTACTAGTAATGTATGTACAACTTTAGCCGATAAGCCTACTTTATTAAGCCAATTGGAATGTGAAAATAACTATTTATCCAAATCGGCTTGTCTATTAATTACCACATTAAATCAACCATGCTACTGGGACTCACGACTCAGTAAATGCAGATTGTTATAATCATAAATGACAACATGCAATCAATATAATGGTTTATCAAATATAGCTAGTTGCTCAGCATTAGAAACATAAATTACGAAAATTTTAACCCAAGATGCCTATTGCCAAATCGATGGTTCGGGTAATTGCGTTTCAAATATTACTCCAATACCAGATTGTGGAGGGTCTTTAACTATTAACATACACAGGTGTGTTGCCTATACTGCATAAAGATGCTATTTTGATTAATACAGATGCTGGTAAAACTAGGTTGGAAGTTTAGAGAACATAATACTTAATTAAATACAATGTAAATAAGCTAATCAAAATTTGTGTTAGTTAGTAAACAACACCATAACAATATTGCATGTTCGTCAATAGTGTTGTTGGACTTCAAAACGACATGAAATGTGTTAGCTCCGTTCTAAGTGCAACAAATTGTGTTGATATGAAACCAGGAGGAAATCCAAACTACTGTAGTTAGGCTTAAGATTTATGTATGTTTATGGCTATAAATGCTAATGGTAATGCTTAGACTAAATGTTAGATACCATCTGCATCATCATATCCTCCATCACCATTTGATTGTAATAATAAAAATTTGGGATTATCAAGATAAGCTTGCATTAGAATGACTAAAGGAGTTTGTAAATTTTCATGGGATATAGGATAGTGTGTAACTTTCACATATGAAGACTTAATATCTTGTTCTTAATTAAATTAACTAGCTTGTAAAACAAATACATTTTTGTCGTGCTTATGGGACTCAATTAAATAGGAATGTATCTACAAACAAAGTGATTGTTCTATTCAGGCAAGGCCAGATGCTAACAATAATTATCTAAGTTGGGGTGTGTGCAGTCAATCGACAGGATCTTATTGTATTGGAAGTTTAAATACTTGTACTAGTACTCTACCAAACCCTATGCCTTGCGATGTTAGAGGGACTAACAAATAAGCTTGTCTAAGTGATCAAGCAAATTATATCTGTGAGTTTTATGATGGAATGTGTAGATATTATAAACCTAGACTATGTTAACAAGCTAAAAATAAATAATAGTGTTACACTATTATTACACCCGGCTAATATTGTGTATATAACAAGATTAATATTAAATGCTATAATTAATAAAATGCTATCCAATGCGATGTTTATGAACGTAATTTTTTTTTTATCTATTAGATACAAATTATAACTTTTGTACCTCAATTTCCAGATTGTGTGTGGGATAAAGTTATTACTAATGCACAAATTAATATCAATATAAAGAGCTATTGTAAAATTTGCCAAATATGTTGGGATAATTGTGTGAAGTAATTTTACGACCCAATAGATTGCATATTCAGCAATAACTGGGCGTGTAAATACGATTACACTAATTCAAAATGCATAACTGTTAATCCAACTGACTCAATATTATTTTAAGGAGATTTTTATAATCTTAAAAGTTGTGTCAACTAATCATACTAATATACCTTAACTAAAACAGGAGGCTTCTGTTCTTAATTATAGGCAGTAAAATGCTCAGATCTTCTAACCAAATCACTGTGTACAGCTCATATAAATGATACCTTATAGTGTTTTTGGCAAACGACTTGTTAATCAAAATTATCTACATAAATAGCCTGTAGTGATATATTAGGTGTTCCAGTCAATTATCCTTTGTGCAAGGCTCTATAAGGAATCAATTGTATATATGATTTGAATAATCATAAATGCAAGCCGATCAACAGTCCTATCACCAGCTGTACTGATCCTCTAGTAACAAACTAGATTTAATGCGCTTTTTTAGTTCAAGGTTCTTGCATTTATAGTGGCGGTGCTTGTTCAGCATCAATGGGAGGATTTGATTCAAACTTAAATAAATATGGATGTACTTCTTTGGTGTCAAATTTCTATTATTATGATGATGTTGCATGGAAATGCAATTAAATCGATAACACTTTTAATTTATCAGGGTGTGATAATTTAAACTACGACGCTTGCATCTAATTAACCACTTTATATTATTGCAGATGGAACAATGGATAGTGCTATAGAAGATAGATAAATGGAAAGTTGTACTGATCTAAATACAACAATTGTTTATTATTTGAGAAATCAACTGATATTTGCTATTGGAAAAATAATAAATGTAATAAAGCAGATGCTCTTTTTTTTTTTACGAATGAAAAACGATCACTTAGTTATTGTTCATCAATAACAATAGATAATGTCTTAATAAACTCAACCTAAGACGAATGTGAGCATTCATTAGTCTTCAATGATCCAAAATATCAATTCCTGACTTATGCTTAATTACCGTCTTGCTCAGGTTGGGGGATTAAACAAATAAGCCTGTCAATAAAACACCTAAGGGCTTACATGTGTTTGGACTGATTATTGCAAGATGCAGTATTTGATTTACATCTCTGTGTTCATGCATTAACACAAAAAACATGCTTATTGTTAAGAACAAATCAATAATACTGCAAATGGGATGGAGCATCATGTGTATTAGTCTCTGCACCTACATCATGTGCTACAGCTTTTACTTAATTTTCCTGTTAATAAGTATTATAGGAATCATGTTAGTGGGATAATAATTAGTTCTTATGCAAAAGTATTACAACAACTTTTACATCATGTGACAGTTCATTAAGTCAACTTGCTTGCACTTAAGTTTATAATAAAGATCGATAAATATGTACTTTTACAAATAACTAATGTTAATAATTTTCAGGTTAACCAACTGTATGTTCTTAAATTGTAGACTTTCAAACATGCATGAGCTATACAACGAGATAATATTTTGTCAGTGGTTGAATAACAAATGTACTTTATTTCCCAAGCCTGCTAAAAACATTTTGTGTTTTTTATTACCATTAGGAGTAAATTAAAATGTTTGTTCAACTTTTTCTGACGATTTATGTTATTTCAATCCAACTTCAAATATTTGTTCTAATAAGTTTACCTCAGATTTTTTAGACAATGCTGCTAATTTATTACAATTTAATTAAAAACTAAGTGTAACATATCTACAATAGTTCCAATCTGCCTTATATTCAGCTAAGTGTGAGCTACTATCAGCGTAATAGTGCACATAATCAAGAGTAAAAAACTAGTTCTGTCAATTAGCACTCAACTTATGCATTACCATCACTAATTTAAATGTTCCTTGTAATAATTTAAATATTTATGCATGTATCAACAGCACATAAACTGGTATTATAATTAATTATTTTTAGGATGTTTTTGGAAATAAGATTAATGCTAAACTCTAGTTAATACAATATCTCTGAATGAGTTAACAAATGTGAACCCAATTGTTTGCTAAACTTAATCATCATCCCTTAATACACATCTATATATTCAGAATAGCTGTTACTCTACAACTAATTTAAGTACTGCTAAGTGCACTGACCCAGGAATCGATAAGATTACCTGCTTAAAATTAAACTAATAATGTACTTTTGTGAATTTTTAATGCTAAAACTTTGCAAAATCTACCTAGGTTAACTGTGCTGATTATTAACTAGTAACACAAATGGTTTGTCAATAAATACCAGATTTAGCTTGTTAGAGAAATGGAGATAATGGAGATAATTGTGATAACTACGTATATTCAGAAGGCATGAGAATAAATTCATTATCAAAATTAGCTTGTCTCAGTTTCATTGGCTCTCCAGTTTATTGGAATGGTTCATGCTAATATTTAACCACAGAACTATTGTGCGGATCTACAACACTAGTAAATGCTGTGGCTTGTGTTTAGATTGATTCTAATCGAATTCCATGCATTTATGATAGTGTGAATTTTGTCTGTATAAATTTTATCTTAATTAATTCTACAGCAAATTTCAATAAATACACTCTAAATTGTGCAACCCCAGGCCTTAACTTATATGGATGCGCGTTGGTCTAAACTCAAGCCTGCATTTTCAATACTAAATGTTAGCAATACACCCTCACAGATCAATCGTGTTAGAATATTACAAATGTGAATTCATTGGCTTGCCAAATCCAACTAAGTGATTCATGTTTATATGATGAAAGTAGACTACAATGTTCACCCAGTCCTTTATAACCACTTTGTAGTTTAAGTGGGTTGAATCTTCCTGCATGCGGTAGCAACTCATTATGTTCTTGGAATAACGATCTTACAAAATGCTAGTGTCAATCAGAAATTAGCTAAAACACATGCTATGGCTCGGATGTAACTATATGTACTGGTATATGTACATATGTGAATGGCTAATGTGTTCAAATTTCATGTGAATCTCAAACAATTTCAAATTGCACTGGTACTTTAAGAGGTCTTGAAATGTTATATCTCGAATAACTAGTGCTACAGTGCATCAAGTTGTTATGATATGTACAACACTTAATGTTAAAATTATGGATGTGATTAAGCAGGCAATTAATGCGTTTCATAAGGCTCTAATTAAGTATGCTAATATCTTAAAGATTGTAACAATATGTTATGCATATACTAACAGGGTGTTTGTCGCCCAATTTAATGCAGTGATTTGACCTAACTTTAGTGTTATCAATCTGATGATTGCTTTTATAGTGATAATAAATGCTCATAATTGCTTGGATGTTATTAGTTATCTAGTGATGCAGATCAATGTAATTAAAAGAAATGTAATTATCAAAAATACAACATCATGAGTTCTACATATTACTGCACATCATAATATTGTGATGTATATGGAGCATCTTAAAACATATGCAATGGAAATGAAATGAACTTTTAAGCCTGTGTTTTGAATGGGCTGAAATGCTAAACTTGTGAATCAATTACAGATGCTTGTTTATGTTAATCAGCTTAAAATATATGCTAATATTCAGATAATAAATGCTCTTCAATTTTGTGCAAGAAATTTGAGAAATCCCTTTGTGAATAAACAGTGAACAGATGTTACTGGAGTACGAAATTAAATATCTGCACAAAGTATTTTTATGTATAAATTAGAAAATGCGAAAAAATAATTGATCAATCTGATTGTGAGTAGAGATCCAATGAGTGTTATTACAATGAGAATACAAACCTCTGTTACACAGGAAGCTAATACTGCACCTGATATAATGAACATAAATGACACATTAGATACAATTAGTGAAATAATAAAAGCGTTAATTCTTATTTTATTATGATTATGCAATGACATAAATTATAAAATTATGATTTAAATATAAGTCATTACATATAATATTATAAGCAATAGTCAACGAAATTATGAGCAAAGATCTTTGGAATATTTCTGAACAATTCCTCTAATTTTTGTTGGAATTTACCCAATAAAGAATTAAAAATTAAATCGAAAGAATTAATAGTAATAATTTTAATTTAAAGATAGTTTATTTTAATCTGATTTTTATGATTCAAACAAATATAGTCTCCTGTGGACATAGATATAGTCTTAAGTATCGAATTATTACAACTCATGATAATTCTGATGTTGATCGTAGTAAAATTTTTTTTTTATGTCATCAGCTTTATGATGATGTAAAAATAATTATACAATCATACAGATATTCTTTTAATCTAACTTTTTGGTTTTCCCTCTTACATAATGATGTTTTAGTTTTTATCATCTTTTTATCATCTTTTTATCATCTTTTTATCATCTTTTTATCATCTTTTTATCATCTTTTTATCATCTTTCTAAATGAAAAAGTACATCTTGATATCCAATCAGAATTGCTATTCTTTTTAATTTCAGGGCAAGTTGCTCAAAAATTTTTTATAATCGTCCTAACCAACCCCCAAAACCCAGCATGAATGAGAAAAATCATCATATTCGCTCTTAAGTGCTATAAAATACTTAAAAACAAAGGCTCGAAATAACTTATATATTTTGATGAAGGTTTAATTGGACATTAATTTGAGAAGTAGTAAATATTGAGCAAGTACCATTTAATTTTTAATTAATAATAAATGAATTTACTTTAAATATGGAGCCGTAGACTATTGGCACTTATTAAAATAATCCTGCTATTATTGATTGTTGTCATAGATGTTTTAAATATTTTAAGTACTAACATTAAATTAAAATAGAAAATTAATTTGTGGACAAGACCTTACTTATTTCACCTTTGACGATTGTCATAATTTATATGTTTTGCGTGATCATTTAGAAAAGATATGTGTAATTTTATTAAAGCTTTTGTTTGATTAGCGGAATAGTGATTTTTATAACTGTTAGATTTATTGAGAATGAAAGATAAAATTACCTTTCATCAGCATGCATTGTTTATTCTTTGTTGAATTCTCATAATATTTACTAACACAAAGACGCTTTTATATTTATATCTAGTTAAGTGTTAATGCTTTAATTTGATAGTATCTATGAAAATGATAATTTGAATATCTAAATACTAATAGGCATTTCTTCGCTTCTATAACTTATTTTCATAACTTTATCTGTGTTGTTAACAAAGGGTAATAAGGCAACCACTTTATAATCTATTTAAACAAATTCACATGATTTAAGAAAAATTGAGAATATTCTAGAACAATTGTAATATATATTGAATATTTAGCTCTTGGCTTAACAATCACAAAGCATTTTTACTTGATGATAATGGTTAGTTGTTATATAGCTTCTAGAATAAAGAAAGCAATGTTTAATTTAAAACTACATTAATGATGGAATCTTTACAATAAATCTTTATTTATAATGAAAAATTTATGTATTTTTATTTAATAAATATAGGAAATCAGATTAAATAATCCAAGAAATCTCTTAAGAAGAGGATTCAGTCTATCCGAACTTGGTTTAGTTACCAGGTTTGGATGATTGCACTTTCATGAATATTATAGCGATCGAACAAGTATTTTACGTTGTGTATTACTAAGAGATAATTAAAATTGATAACAAATTGACATCGCTCCTCGATATCACATCATCAATCTCACATGAACTATCAACTCATTTGAATTGTGTCATCACTTTATCCTAGCTGTATTATGATAATCCAGATCTTCTAAATTAAGAATAGAAGGAAAACATTATAGAACCGATATTATCAAATAGTCAATAGTAAGAATTAATAATTAATAACCTTAAAGATTATGGTAATATACAATCTAACAACTTTATGTCTCAGATATAAAAATTTGATATTGTTTTTGAAATTTTTGAGATTTGTGATTACTTCAAGATGACTATCCAAGAAAAACAACTTTAAGTAGATTTTAAATTTAACCTTGTTTACAACTTTATAGAGTCTGATAGGCAAAGGTTTAGATAAATTTTTTATTAGTCAATATAGAATGCAGTCAAATTTACGTTTAAGAATTATATCTAAGTCCGTGTATGCAATGAACAAACTTTAATAAAGATCTAGGTAACTGATTCGGGACAGGGTATGGATGAGAATGAGTAACAATAGCTTATGGAAGTGTTTAATTGGCAAACTAGCTAGAGTGTCAAAAAAGTCGGTAGGCTGTAGTTTAGGGCTACATATTAGTAATTTACTTGCTAAGAAAATAGGAGATAATAGGGATATTTAATTTTAATCTTAGATTAAACAAGGATCCTCATTTAAATTCTGGATTCAAAATTATGAACAACCAAAAGCGATTAAAAATTATTCGACACTAAAACGAATAAGCTAAGAATAATACTACGATTCATAATTAGAAAATCTCATTTAAGCTTAGTCTATGGTAAATGACTATTACAGTAATTCAAGACTATCAGTATAATAGAAGAAAATGGTGACTGCAGAAAATAGGTCTCATGAAGAGAACATATCATTGAACTACAGCGATGATGATCTTATGCAGGCAAAACCACCACCTCTGTTATAAACTAATGTCCTTTCTTAGCATCAACATAATCTAAAGATTAAATTAAATAAGATCGGAAATTGTTGCATCAAGATTTTAATAGTTGATGACGAGTATTTCAACATATTTGCATTATAGGCCTTCCTTAAATAATAGGATCACAAATCTGAATATGCTTTTGATGGACAAGAGGCTATTAATAAAATTAAGGAAAAACTTAATAATCCTTGTTTGTAATGTAACTCTAATAGGTAATATTAAATTATATAAAAGTTACAAACTTATTTTCTTAGATATCAACATGCCTGTAAAAGATGGCATTTAGACTGTAAGAGAAATCAAGGAAATAGTCTCTATGAAACATCTTTAGAATATATGCTGTGCTGCAAACTCAGCATTCTCTGATATTGAGACTAAATAAAAGGCTTATGAAGCAGGAATGGATTTTTATTTAACCAAACCCTTAAACTTACCAATTTTAAAATAATTGATAAATAATGTTTTTTTATGAAAATATTAATAATTTGTATTTATGTTAAAGAAATAATACTTAACAATTTTAAAACCTTCTTCACCAATTTCAATTATATGATATTTTTCAATCTCAAATTCTCTAATTTCTATTATTCTTCTTTAAATATTTTTTTAAAAGTTTCAGGGCTACTACTGTCACCAATATTAAACTAAATTTTTTATTATCCATAATTAATTGTAGAAATCCTCTCTCCATTTCAATCTTGAAGCTGTGTAAAATAATAATAATCTTTATTTCTGTGCTTAAAAATTTGAAGTTAGCCCTTTTGACGATATATTTATTTATGTTTATGTTCTATTCAATTGTTCTCGAACACAAATAAATCTCAGGGTTCTAAATAAAATTAATATATTCTTCAACCTAAGTTATCCTTGATATCAATTCAATAATCTTTTAGATATTTTAAACTTCTTCACAATATTAAATTTAGTTGTTGATTTCTTATTGCTCTTTCATTAGCTGTTGATGTGAATCAAATTTTATTTTATCGCAGCTCTTGAATTGATCGGTTAATTCAATAATTCTTAAAGTGTTTTTCTTCAAGTTCTCCTATAGTTGCTATTTTATTTGATTATTATTTTTGGTCTCAATGAACACTTGTAAAAATCAATCTCACATTTTATTTACACATTTTTTATTTATCCAGGAGAAATATATATATAATCATCACACCATATTTTATTCTTTCAATTTTTCCTATTACGTTTTTTATCTCCTTCTTATATAGTTCCTTTTTTTTTCTTCCTTTCCTTCTTTTCCTTCTTTAGCTTCTTTTCCTTCTTTTACGCTTTAATAGTTTGATTCCATCAATTCTATCTCTAAATTGCATGATTTTATACTTTAATAATTAATTATCTCCCCTTTTTAATTGATATTATTTATCTTTTGTCTAGATAATCTATTTCTGTTTATCAGATTCTATCACTTAGGCTCTGTTTTACAAATAATGATTTATTTCAAATTCTATTTGTTGATGGATTTTATCTAATTTTTTCTTTTACAACAATTAAACCCAGATATACAATAATTTATTAATTTTTTCTGGTTTGATAATAAACATATTCTAATTCTTGCTAAGTTTTAAAATAATTTTAAACCTAAAATTTATCATAAAGCGATTAGGATAATTTCTTAGCTTCTCTAAAATCTAAAAATTATATTATAAGTCTTAGATTCTGCTTAAAGTTCAAATCTAGGATGCACTGTGAATTAAGATTAGTATATAACGTTTATTTGATATATAAAGGAGATATCTAATGTTAGATGTAATGAACTTTTTTAATTCGACCCTTTTGAAAATCTGAATAAATCAGTTATGGAAATTGATTTTATACTAGTGTTGGTAAACCCGTCAGATTGATTTTTGTATCCAATATTGTTCATCAAATATTGTGATTTATAAATTATATTATGAAATAATCCAAATTCATCTTCATCATATAAAACCTTTTAGCTTTTCCAATTAAATTGAAAAGTTATCTCATGTATTTGTTAAGGGGTTTCATTATTGGATTTACTCTTCATTCTCATATCAAATAATATTCTTTTACCAACTTTTATCTATACTTTTAAATATAAATCATATTCGATAATTAAATTTTTAACACTTTCAGGTTATCTTAGAAATCTTTCAAAGTTATGAATAGTTCTTCTATAAAACTTATACAAAAAATTTCAATAATTTCTCTTTTTCTTAATTTATTAAGTATTAATGTCAAATAAATCAAATGTTTTCTTAACTAAATTTTAATTCTTTTAGATATTAAACCTCACTCACATCTATTTTTTACTAAAGTTTTGAAAAAACAAAATCATTATTTCTCTTTAATCTCATAATCCTAAACCACATTTGTTCTATTCTAATAGTAATGATAATTTAGTTCATTCCAACTTTTCATAATTCCCTGGGATGGCAATAATGTTTATTTATTTTTATAAGTCATTTAAATAACCGAATAAGTGCTATTTCAACGGATTCTACAAATCTGTCCTTAGATAATATTATTCTGATGCTATAAAGGCAATGAAATAAGAGGATTCATACTTAGTTAAGCAAAGCATTCCTCTCTTCTGATGATCAAGAATTTAATTAGATTTATAGTACGTCCAAATTTTTCAAATAGGAAGCTCTTTACCGTGTTCCATACAACCCTAAGAGGATAATTTGATTTTTGATCCCTATATATTTTTGAAAAGTAAATATTATCATTCCACAAGATTTTACTAACATCCTTGTTATCGACTACTTCAGAGAGAATGTAAAAGAGGAGCTAAAGTTCAAGAATATACTAATTAACTTTTTACTGCATTGTCAAAAATGTATATAAAATATTCAATTTTCGATTATGAATAGTTGAAAATTGGAAAACAACCAATTTGCGAGTTTATATTGAAAAAACAAGTATCTTTTTCTCACTCGATAATAGACTATAAATTTCTTAGACGGAAACAAGTGAGAAAATTTAGCTGATCAATATTAAAATAAACATAATATTAAAAACTATATGATTTCATAATAAATGATTATGAATTAATTGCTTCAAAATATGTAAGTTTAAAGGCTTAGTCAAATAAAAATCCATTCCAGCCTCATATGCCTTTTATTTTGTCTCAATATCAGAAAATGCTGAATTTGCCACACAACATACATTTTACAGAGCGAAATCACTCGCAATTTATTTAATCTCTCTAACAGTCTAAATGCCATCTTTTATTGGCATATTTATGTCAAGAAATACAAGTTTATAACTAATTATATGATTTCAATATATACCTGTTTGAATTACATACTTAACAAGGATTATCTATTTTATTTTTTATTTTATTAATTGCTTCTTGTCCATCAAATGCATATTCAGATTTTTGATTCTATTGTTTAAGAAATGCTTGCAATGCAAATATGTTGAAATATTCATCATCAGCAATTAAAATCTTGAAACAACAATCATCCGTTCTATCGGCATGAATCTTTATCTAATATTAATTTGTTTAGATTTTTTTTTGGGTCATTAAACAGAGGGGCTTTTCAGCATAGATGTTGTCATCGTCAATATAATTAATTGATAGGTTTTCTTCGCATGATCCATTTTTTTTAGTTACGATTATCTTCTATTGTACAGAAAGTCTTGAATTACTTGAGTAATCTTTGACGATTGATTATGCTTATATAAGATGTTCCAATTAAGAATCTTGATATTATTCTAAACTAAATCTCCTGAGTTTTGTATGATTTTTCGCATCTTATTATTATTCAAAGTTTTTAATCCAAAATGTAAAATTAGATCCCATTTTAATTGCTGATTCGAACTGTATGCCTTTGTTATCACCTATTTTCTTAGCTAGTAAATTGCTGATATGTAGACCCAGACTGCAGCCGACAGAGAACTTTGAAACTCTTCCTAATTTACCTATTCTTAAAATTTCTTTAAGTTGATATTTTTCATTTTCATTCATTCCTTCCCCCTTATCGATAACTTATATTCTTATAAATGTTTGGTCTTTCCAGATACAAATTTAGATACTATTCTTGCAAGTAAATTTGACTGCATTTTAAATTAACTAATAAAAAATTTGTCTAAACCTCTGTCTGTCCGATTCTATAAAATGGCTATCTAGTTGGAATTTGAAACCTATTTAGAGTTGTTTTTCTTAGAATATCATTTTAAAGTAGTCACAAATCTCAAAAACTTCGAAAACAATGTCAAATTTTTAGATCTATGACATAAAGCAATTGGATTAAATGTTTCCATAATCTTTCAAGTTATTTATTATTAATTCCAGTTACTAGCTGTTTGTTAATATAGTCTCAATAATATTATCCTTTGAACTTTTACTAATATTATCCTAATTCTCACAATATAATTAGGATAGTGTTATGATACAGTTTAAATGCGAGGATAACTCATGTGATATTGATGAAGTGATATCAAGGAGGGATGTTAAAGATTGATCAATGATCGGTGATGGTTAAAAATATACTACATAATAAAGCTGATTTTAATTATTGACAACAATAAGGTTAATTATAGATCTATTGTCTTGACTTAAAAATTAAAAGAACTATTGATGGTTGAAATCGAATTCTGAGTTTATAAATTAAATAACTTATTAAAATTTCCTACATTATATTTAAGTTAAATTACATTAATTTATCATTACACACAAAGCTTTATTCTAAAATTTACATAGCTTAAATGGAGTTATTTTACATTCTGTATTT
>VMTU01000234.1:0-30111 GCA_016759055.1 Paramecium bursaria
ATAATTCCAATTCTATTCTACATATTAAATTTATTAATTCTTTCTCTGCATCTATCTATGCTCTTCTTCAGAAAAATATTTCCAATACGGATCCTCACTAAAGGTAGACTTCTCTGATCTTGAATTATTTTTTTTGTATTCTATCTATTGCTATAACTCCCTATTTAGAGACTTTTATTTATTAAGTCTCATATTTTTCTCCAATTCATCTAATTCTTTATTTTTCTACATAATATATCTCTCATACTCCTTATCCTTCTACTTTTCTGATAATAATTCTTATTTCTATTTTTCCTTCTAAATTAGGGATTCCCTCAAGTTTTACTCCTCTAATTGTCTTCTCTTCATAGAGACCATCAATTCTTGGTTTCTTAATAAATATTCCCTGTTCTCTTCATATTTCACAAGATCCTAAACATGGTTCTTTTAATCAAGAGACTCTCTTAATCTTTGTAATCTTCTAAATTCTGCCTATCTTCTATTAAAGCACGGACTACAGAGCAGAGTTTTAGGTGTGTTTCCAATTTATATGATACTTTTTCTGCTGCCACCAAATGCAGCTTCTCTTTGCTATCTAGATGGAGTTTGTGATTTGATCGATCGGACACTCTAGTCTCTGTTTGGGTTAACAGATTTGATCTCTTCATACTTCTCCCTTAGCTATTTTATATTCATATAAATAAAATTTTATCACAGAAACAAATTTTCATTTTATGAATGGATTTCCCTCCATCCAATTATCAATGTCTGTAACCCAGTAATCTTTAATTGAGTCATAGAATCTTATTTTTGAAACAGCTTCGAATTAGAGCTCATGATATTGATAGTCATCCTTGATCATTCCTTCAACTTGCAGGAATCTGTTTGTCAAGAATTTTACTTTGAATTATTCTATACTCGGAGGTTTTTCTTACAAAGACAGATGCTTAGCCTTGCCTAATTAAACATAATATAGTTACAGACAAAATGAAGTTAATTGTTTGACCTTCTATCACAATCGAATAGAACTATTTCGCGAAGTTTTATTTTCTATCTATATATACTCCTTTAATTTTTTATTTATTAACCTCTGACACATATATGTTATCATCCTAATAGACCCAATGATTATTTTTATCTTATGTAAACATATCAAAGAATGGACTATCAGGAGGATCAGGTTTATTCACTATAATCTTATATTTCTATTTTTATTATGACCATTTAATTATGTTGTTGAGTAATCTTGATTCAACTTATATTCTATGTTCTTAAAAGTATTATTATGGATCTTTTTGTGTTAATCCTTAAATTAGGTGTCCATAAATTCTTGACCAGACTTGCTTCTTAGATGCTTAGGACTAAAAGAAGGGTATTTTTGGATTCTGAATGATCTCAGCACTTAGATTGAATGGGCATTTCAACATAATATAAAAATAAATTATCTCATAAATTTTTTCTGAGTATTTGAGAAAGTTTTACTTAAAGTACCTTAAATTATTGACAAATGTATCCGAGAGTGGTTTTAATGTTAATTCAGGCAATTATAATTTCTATCAATATTATGGAATTTTTACAGGATGTATAATGATATCTTGTTTGACTTCATCTTCAACTTATTGAAGTAACCCTTCAAGAATTGTAATTCGAGGTGGTGCTTTTCTTATTCTCGGAAATTGCTTTAACTTTTTATATTCCTCCGATCCAATATGTTAGTTAGATAGACTCCTCATATGATGAAATTTAGGATTTGACTTTATTGACGAGAGATTAGGAGTGTATTGACCTACAGATGGCATTTCAGCAACTATTGGAAGTATTAATCTTTTCCGCTTTAGCCTCTTTTTCTGAGAGTTATTTTTCAACACTAGGTTCTCGTTGTACTTAAACCCCCTTGGTGTTGATGGCTGCGAAGAATGTCTTGCAAATTATGAATTCATATTTAATAATCATAACCAATCTAGGAGTTCTGGAGTGAAGTATGTAATTATCAAATCTATGCCTGCTCTTTTGAAACTTTACATATATTCTAATACTACTCGCTTCTTGTCTAACAGTCCATTTTGAGCAGCTACACAAATCATGGCATATTCCCCTGAAACATGATAACATGCTAAAAGATGATCAGGAAATCAAAAAATTATATTGAAAATACCTTCTTTTAATTTCAACAGCAATATCCAAATAAGCTGTGATAGGCTTAACCATCAAATAGTCAGCACCTTCTTAAATATCCCTAGCTGATGCTGCTAGTGCTAATTCCTTACTTCCTGTAGGTAGTTGATACGAACTTCTATCGAATTTTGCAGGAGCTGAATCACAGACATCCCTGAATGGACCATATAGGCCAGAACAAAATTTTGACGAGTATGACATAATGGGAACCTTAAGATCTTTCAGTGCATTTTTGATATGTTTAACTCTCCCATCCATCATATCTGAGGGAGCTACTATATGGGCCCCTGCTTAAGCATGCGATAAGGCAATTTCAGCAATCCTTTAGCAACTTCTCTAATTATCTAAATTTCCCTCTTAATCTAGTAATCCGCAATGACCATGTGATGTGTAAGCGCATAGACAAACGTCTGTGATTATTAAGAGTTCAGGGTAATTCTTGCCTACTGCTCTGATTGCATGGTGGACACATGAATCCACTCCCATACCACCTGCATGGGTTCCTACTTCATCTTTAAGAGCTTTATCAATTACTCCAAATATTAAAATAGCCTTCAATCCTTTCTGCACCAGTTCAGCAAGATGTTTGATTAAAAGATCAACCGAAAATCTAAAAATATTATACATAGACGGTATTTGCTGTTATTGATCTACTCCATCAACTACGAATACTGGATAGATCAGCTAGTGTTTCAAGGGTAAATTTTACGCCCATAACAATTGTGTTTTGTGTTAAAATAATGGGTGCAGCATTATATAAAATAATATGTCATTGAATTGGTTCTAATTCGATAAAATTTTGTCCATAATTATCTTCATCATTTCTTATCTCCCACCCATCTAGTATGGTATCTTCTATAGGATTATCCATCTCTGATAAATATGAAATTATATCCTTTCTATCTCTCTTTTTTCTTCTTCCAAGTTGTATTCCATATTTTTCTTTAAATTATTAAGATAGTTTCAATCTTTCCATTTATTTGATTTATTTTCTTCTTATAATATTCTAGACAATGATTGAGTTTACTACTCGCTAAAAGATTATTCTTGTTCTTTTTTTTGGACTTAAGAATAACTTTCTAGTAATTGCAATATCTGACAAATTCTAGGAGATAACTATATAATATTACCATTTAAATATCCCTATAGTTCATGATTGCAATAGGGAAGTATGCTCGGATTATTTTACTGCTTATCCATATAATGTATACAACATTAATCGTTCCAATCAGAAATTAGTAAAAGTATATCATAATTGATGTTTGCTCATGGGTCTCGTATTAGACTGATGAGACAATCATAGCTAAAAATATTGTAGAAAATGCTTGATGTTTTTTAAATAGAATTAATACCTGCCATGCTTGAATAGAGATCAACTTCATTTTATTCTACACATTCATAAGGTGAGTATCTCTTCAAAAGTATAGTGTAAATCAAAACGACAATTAAACATGATTCGGCCATATAGATGACATTATATTTGAAAACTTCAATAAAAGTCCAAATGGCCAATTTTTCTGTGATTCTAAAGAACTCCCAATAGTAATATTCTTCTTTAAATTCACCATTAATGTAATAAAACTATAATTTCTTTAATGGCCTTTATTATTCGAGTGTTGATTTATCTACTCCAAATTTGAATATGATCATTATCGGTATATAAAACACCGATGAGACCATTAATGGTATTACAATTATAAACACAAATAAGAAATGAATTTATCCATAACACACTTGGGTAAGATCTCCCTGCACATAAGAGTAATCTCCAATAGTCTGACAATCTAATATATTTAAAGTTCTCTTATAGAATTACGGAAGATAATAAATCCAAATTACTAAATAGGCTGACGATCTATATACTTTTTAGTAAACTTTATTATTTCTAAAAAATATCGCATACACAATAATAAGTAGGAACATATAAAATATGGGTTATAGGGCATATAAAACATATATTATGTAAGATATTGGCACTCCTATATAATTAGAGATTTGTAACAGTGGACATTCTATTGAAAAACTTAACAAGTTTGGATCTGAAGCCTAACTTACCCATATTGGAAGGTTCGACGTTACATACTTAACTATGGTAACTATTTGAAAATATGATAAGAATATTTTCATCAAACTGTTTAAGTTTTAAATTTATGAGAAATTTATTGAAATCCTTTTAGATGGAGGCAACATTTGATTTAAACAAGGAAGTAAGCATAAAAATATTACATCCTTAACAACAAAATAGATAGAAATGGTTAGATAGAGGAATATGCCTAGTAATGTTATAATAATCTATGTAATAGGCCATTATGTGTTTGAACAAAGTGTACAATTACCATATGTATCTCTTGCGTAGTCATTAGAATAATCGCATTCCTGACAAAGAGGACCAACATAACCTCTACCACAAAGTTATGAAGTGTTTCCTCCAATGCAATTTGATAATTATTGATCACATGGGTAGATGATTGTGCTAATGACATCTTATCTCCAATATCCTGAACTTACATTCATTCTAGATCCTCCAAAACATAATAAATGGTTATCCTACTGGCATATTTGACATTAACCTGGATTCTAGGTAGTTGGTAATGTGAGAGAGTAGAAGGTTTCCGCACACAGTACACATGTATAAATAGGAGTTACAAATTAGAGTATTTCTCCATAAAGACACTAACGAAATTAGATATTCAATGTATAGTTATAAGTGTTTGTAAAATAATAATTGAATTAATTAGTTGATTTTATTGATTATGAAGTAAGATACAAATTTGATGTTATGTTAGGTACTCCATAAATAAGAATATCAGTTAAATCGTATTGCCCATTTATGAAAGTAAAATAAGATTTGTCTACTTTGAAACTAGTATTATCAGTAGTTATGGTTAAAGGAAAATAGTCTTCTGTCATAGTCTGATTTGATGATGACTTCATTAAAAATATGAAACTATTATTAATTGTATTTCCACTCTTAAAATTATTTATCTTAAACAATCCTAAATTATTTAATTAAACAAACGAATATCCCTAATCAAGATTCAGTTGAGTATCATAGACGAACTAATTTACTCCTTCATTTTGTGGTTGTAATAAAAATAGATATTGAGGGTATGAACTCATATCATTGCCTTCTGTTCCTGCATAATTGTTTATGAAAACAGATTATAAAATTTGAGGATTAAAAATCTCAATCTTCATAGCTCCTCCGTAAAACTTAGCCTAATTATTGATGAAAAAACAATTGCTGTAGAATATTATTGGTTAATCAACTTAAATTAGTTATGTATCAATATTATAATCTAAATACTTAGTGTAAATAGCTCCTCCATTCTTAGCATAATTATTTGTAAAGTTACAATATTGTATATTAATTAGAGATTAAATGTCAATTACTGCATAAATGGATCCACCATAATAATTTGCGATATTATTGTTGAATGTGGAATTTATGATTGTTAAGTTATCGTTGAATGAGTTGAAATAAATAGCAACCCCAATATCTCCTTTATTATTATTTAATATAGAATTTTATAGATAAATGCTACTATTTATAGATCCTATACCTCCAGATAAACAGGTGGGTGATGTATCTGATGAATTACATAGATTATTCAATATTTGTGAATTATTTATATATGTTTTTGAATCTTAAAATAGAATTAAACTGATCTAATTTATTGCAGAGTATGCCTCATTTAATTAAAAATAAGACTAGTTCATAATCATAAGTGATTTAATTATTTATAACATAGGCTATTCTAAAAACTATGATTGACTTACCACTAATAAATCCATCTAAATTAAACATTTGTATGATATGATCACACTTCCTATTTCTGTCATATTGGGCAATAAAATGATATTCGAAAAAGTATTGTTTAAAAATATCAATATACTATATTCTACATAAATGATGGCCCCTTAAGTAATAGATTGATCTTAATTTACAGGGCTTGTAAATTACTAAGCAATATTGCCTTGGAAGTAGTTGTTCAAAAAAATCAAATAAGTATTTGACGCAATCACAATAGTTCCGTTTGGTGAAAATATATTTCGAAAAGAGCATGAAGTAAAATTAATGTATCTTTTAAGTGTAAATTAAGAAATAGAAGAAGAATTCAATTAACTCAAATTGAAATTAAAGTTAGTCTTTATTTTATCGTTATGTAAAAATAAAATGCCCCCACTTTATAAAGAGGATATATTCTAAAACTAACACTAAATAAAATCAATATTTGTGTATGAATTCATGTTGTCGACATAAATTGCTCCTGAACCATATGATAATACCCCACTTATGCTTATATTTATAAATCTAAGGCTAGATTATTAATTGATGTATTCAACAGAAAAAGTTTGAATATAGAAAATAGCTCCATTGAGGGATGTAATATAGCTGAACTAACTATCAATTACAGTCAGATATTGACAATAAACTTAAGCAATACCTCCATTTTCGCTCATGGTATCATAAAATGATTTACTAGTAGTGTTAAAATTCCTTATAATTACATTTTATATATGTAGATATCTTACATAAATAACAAACAAACTTGTACTTAGTGTGTATTGATTATTAAAAAATTGTGAATCTTAGATCAACAAACTAATTTGATATCCAAATACATAAAAAGCAGTTGAAGTTATTTAAAAACTTTATTCTGCAGCCACTAAATTCATATTAGTAAAAAACACATTCTTTAAAGTAATATTAGTTTAATTATTGAAACTTAAATAAATACCAAAGGTATTGAATATTAAATTGTTAGATATTAGAGAGACATTTTGAAAGGTTATCTAATTGAGATAAATAGTAGTATTTTTGATTGATCTTAAATTTTGGACATAAATTATTGAGTATATTCCTAAATTTATATTATTTCCTTGAAATTAATCTATTGTTAGAGTAGTTACATCTTGTATATCTAATCCCACTGTCTATAATCCGTCGAAATACACGTTAACAATAGAAATTTAAGTAAAACTTTTTATCACTACACCACTATTGTCGAAGTATGAATTAATCAAACTAATTTGATTCCCCTATATTACAGTTAATGCACATATGGTAGTGGTTTCCTAATTAAATGTATTAGTTGTCAAATTGATGTTTTCAAAATATACTATCGAGATATTATTTAATGTATTTGAACAAACGCAACTTAGGAAGAATCCACTCTGCCAATTCTAAAAATAATTGTAGTTAATTTGAATGTTTCTCATATTTATGACAATTTGGTTAGATTCCACTATATAATTTTAGAATATAGTCTGGCCTAAGGAGTTATTAAAGAAAATAAATTGCTCAACATTCATAGAGTAGTACTGAAAAAGGTAGTTAGAGCCGCTGAAAGTATTATTATAAAGACTGATATTTGCCATATCCAATAGATAAGCCGACTCAGTACTTACAAGGCTAGCAAATGACGAGTTAAACATGATAAGGTTTCTTAACTTGAATACTTAAACCTTTGATAGATTGATTATTGTCTCATTTGTGGTTTAGTCATAGATTACAGCATTTTATATGATCAATTATTGGATATTGTAAAATGAGTAGGCTAAACAGATATCAGGACAAACAAAGTAGGTATTATCAATAGTAACATTCTATATATTGCTCATAGATAATTTTTTTGACTGCAGTATATAGAAATTCAAATCTTTCAAATAAACCTCTAAAAATTAATTGATCCAAATTGTTATATACACTATCGCTCTATTTATATTATCTCCATATAAATATAGAATAACATTTCTATTAATTAGCTAGTCTACTATTATTTGATTCCATTGAATTATATATAACAAGTATATTTTTGCAACAATTATATCTAAATAGTAAACAGTATTATATAATTGAAGTATTTACTTAAAACTATTCTAGATGCTAACATAAGAATATGAGTCTATTCCACTAAAATTTTATGTGAATACACAGCCTGAAGTTCTAGATCCATTAAAGTATTCATTTAATATAATTATTTAGATTTATTTTTGAGATATTATATTTAGATAATTATTTATTAATTAAAAGCCTTTTAGGAACTGAAATGTTTGGATTAATTGATAAGGCAGACTAAAATCACTCCCTAACTAGACGAAATCAATATATTCTGAATCAGCTTAAACATACAACATCTGATCCTAATAAATTTATATCTATTCGAATTCTATATTTGGATATGAATAGGTTTAAAACAATAGTCCATTCTAATACATATAGATTTAGTTGAGGTTATTTATGTATATGCTTTGATTATCAAAAGTAAATTAACTAGAGTTTTATGTTAAAATGAGATATTAAAATTATATTTTATTATTAGTGATATTATATGCAACTAGGGTTTGATTCTACAATAAAATTAATATTGTGTTATTCTGGATTCCCAATTATAATATATTATAATTTAAAGCCTGTTGATAGAGTTATATGAGTTAATTAGATTGTATTTCCAATAATATCACATATGAATTAATAGACTGAATTATAAAATTCTAAGAGGCATTCTAATATGTTTGCAAACATAAATTGGTTATTGTTCCTTAAATGGATGCTATAAAATTATAATATTTAATTACAAACAAATGTCTGCGAAATGCTAAAATTGTAACAAATGAAATTAGAATATTTGCATTCTATCTAATTTTGAGAAAGTAGAACTAAGTTTCCTAAACTTGTTTATAGAACAATTTATTATCCAATCTATGCCATATTTTGTGTTATTTGATTGTTAAATCCAATATTCAAGATTTACTAGACTTGAAACCATGGATTATAGATAGCAATTAAGTTGGATTAGAATAAGGTAACAAATGTATAGTTAAATGCGTTTAAAATATTTGAATATGAATAGGGCATATATAAAAAGGATCTTAAAGGTGTCTAATTGCCATTTCCCTCATATAACATAATCATATCTTCTAAGTAATCGTATTACTAATTTAGTATTATTACTAAATCAATATCATCGTTATATATTAGTTGTTAAATGGGGCTGCATGTTGCATAAGTGGTATTTTTAACTATTTCTTAGCTTGTGATACTCAATAGAAGCATTTGACATTAATCCCCAAATATGATTAGGTAATTATCTTTAATTTAAATTTAAACTATTGAAAAGTTGTACACTTAAATATTTTAAATGCTTAATGTATTATTTGATGGATAAAACTTATAAAATGTAATGTTTTGTTAGTCTGCCAAAAATATATTATATAATAATTGTGAACTGTCGTATTAGATAGCCTATAAAGCAAAGTCTTGTATTTAAATAGAACATTATAGATTCTTCAAATTTGATGTATAAAACTAAAAGTAGTACTAATCACTATACCCCAGTACAATAATGTTATGACTACTCTCTTAATAATTTGTGTAAGTGTACAATATACTCTGAATATAACTTGCTATTCAATTCATTTATAATAATTACACTATGTGATGCCCTATATCTTTGATAAATAAGGATCCCACATGATGATTTAAGCTGTATCAGTTCCAATAATGATGGTTGTGTTAGCTATTTCAATTGATAGCGCATTCCCTTGAATATTTAGCTAGTTTTCCAATTATTCAATTTGATCCATTTACCACGCATTAACCAAATTCTATCCTCCTGCCACCAGCAAATTCCCATTTGTTTATAGGCATAATACACTCTACATATTTGCTATATATATAATTATTCTCATACTTTAAATTATCTAATACAATGTTCCAGATTCACATTGCATTAAATATAAATCAGTGGATTGTGGAATAATTAGAATGTTATACCCTTTAACATACCCTATTATTTGTGTCTGATACTAAAGGGGACCTAGAAAATATATATTTGGACATTCCTAGGCAACAACTAATTTTAATAAAATCTAAATTATCATATGAGGGTATGTTAGAAAAAAGACCTGATTTTTTTTGTTTTAATACTGAATAAGATATAAAATTGAGGTTTAATCATAATTGAGAAATATCATCCTATTTTTTTAGTATAGGTCCTGTCTAAGGAGATTGTGGTATTCCTAGTCTCATTTTCGTCTCAGAGATTATCGAAACTCTTGTCTCTGTATCGAAAAAGCAAGCGAGGATGTCTTACGAAAAACGAACGTTCCTCTCTTGTGGATTGTATTTGTAGGTCTTTACTCTATGAATCTGAGATTCATAGATGTCACCCTCTGATTGTTGAGGCCTTTCGAGAATTATAGCTTTCAATCCTATTCCTGGTTAACTCATTCTAGTAATTTTAAATATTTATATAGAAATAAATAATCAATGCTCTGCTATTTAATTAGCAGTAAAATTGCTCTGACTACTGATTGGAGAGCTTAATAAAAGAATATTACTATTATTTTCTCCTTCAGTTTTGATGAGACCTACCGAGTGCATATAGAGGTTTTAGAGGACAAAACATGAAGCATACTTCATAAAAGAATACTTAAATATAAGAAAAATATTGAGTATTTAATTTTTCATTAAAATGAACTGATATCTTAAGGAAAATTTTTCCAAAACTGACCTCAAAGGAAAATGAATAAAAAATACTTATTCCAAAGAACATTCTTAAACATTCCACAAACTGTATTCATTAGATAAATAAATTTATATAATTAATTAAAAAAATTGTAACTACTCATTAAAAAATATTTGATCCGTGATCAAATATTTGACCGATATGTATAAGGGAATCTTTTTTATGATTATTTAGTTATTGTTAGAGTAAATAAAAAAAATTATTTTTCATTTTATAAGTCAAAGACCTAGTTGGCTGCATTCTGGAATTTAAGTTTCTTTATTGATAATCTGAAGCCTGTTTTTAAAGCAAAAATCAGATCTTCTCAGAGGATTGGATTATTTTTTCTTTTCTTAAATACTTGACCATAGATCTTAATAGACCTTAGATATCTGATTAACAGGCTAAATTATTCTGAATTATTAATATAAAATTTGCAGCAACCCTCGGAAATCTAATAAATAATTATTTATAAAAAATAAAAATATTGAAATTTTGGATAGACTGTGCAGAATTCCTTACAGAATCATATATATTATCCTTTTCTATAAATTATGTATTCTTGAGCTTCATTTTTTGATGTTTGGAAAAAAAATTTAAATTTCTCTTTTTTGGAAGATGGTATGACTATAAGATATTACGCATTATAAATATAAAAGTATTCATTAACTCTTCAAGATTGACCCTCTTGAGGGTGATTCAACTTTAAGACCCAATATGGTTCTTTCTTTCGAAATGTTAATCACACACTCTGTCTTATCATAATAGCACGCCAAAATTTCTTTGGAGAATTAAATGCTACTTCTCTTCGAACTTGGCTGTTTTTTTGGTTTCCTATTCTTGATCTCCCTTCCAGTGTCTCCGAAACATTGGGAAAGAATCTCAAATCGAATGTCACTGAGACCCATTCCAGGTTGACTCATCTAAAATATTTTGTAAAAATTAAAATTATCATTATTATATGTTCATTTTATTTATTTAATTAGCATTCTGTATTTAAGAGAAAGCAATAAATTTTGAAGCTTCAAATTCCAAACGGGAAATTCTCTTATTGTACTAGAAGAAGATAGATTAAGCTATTAACCTAGCTCTCAATAATGAGCAATAGCCACTTCATAACACTATAAGCCCACTATATGAGAGAATAGATCTCACATTATGGCCTGCATAGACATATAAGCTTTCCTTGCTAGCAGCAAAAGATTCCTATTTTGCTGGAGTAACCGTATTTGCTTCTTGGATTTATAGTGGATTAGATTCCAAGTTCTTCTACTTTGAAAAGGATTGGAATTACGTCAGCTAGGATGAATATGATAGACCTCAATTTCATTTTTCAGCTCCAAGGAACTGGATTAATGATCCTAATGTATACACAATCTCATTATAATTAGGGTTTTATAAGACATAAGAATTTGTGTCATATATTTTACTAATACAATCCAATTAGTCTAGCCTGGGGAAATATGTTTTGGGGACATGCAGTATCAAGTGATTGCATAAAATGGAAGCATCTACCTATTGCCTTAGAACCTGGACCAAAAATAGTAAACTCATCAACAGTCGGAGGAGCATTTTCAGGAGGTGCCATCATTCACAAAGGAAATATTATGATTTTTTATACAGACAGTCTGGAAACTCCAAATGACTTCATTGAAATCTAGAATTACAGCGTTTCTAGTGATTTTGTGAAATTTGAGAATAGAACTAGTGTGATTTCCTAGAGACCAACTGGTGCATCGAAAGATTTCAGAGATCCCACCATTTATTAGAATGGATAATATTATTATATGGTTTTAGGTACTGCCATGGAAGGCACACCAGCAGTAATATAATATAGAGCTACCGATCCTGCAGGTCCCTGGGTTTACAATGGTGTTTTTTACAAATTTCAATTAAATGCAACTACAATAGAATGCCCTAATGTTGTGCTATATTAAAAGGGGTCTTCAGCTGCTATACTTATATTTTCTATAATTGATCTGTAATTACAATAAAGCCTTACACTATATGTTCTTGGAAACATAGTCAGAGAATAATTCGTATCAACAACATAACCTTTGAGAATTGATTACGGTGGTCATTATTATGCTGCCCAAACAACTGAGGACATCATAATAGGCTGGATGTAGGATTGGAAGAAGGATAAAAAATATTTTGGGAATGATAAATTTTCATCAATATTTACTTTACCTAGAAAGTTAAAAGTAATTAATTAAAAAGTATACTAATCTGTGATAGCTGAAGGATAGTAACTAATAGGTAGTGGTAAATTAATCACAGAATCTATTGTTAGACTGCATGATTTGAGTTATCTACTATTTACTTATAATAATTAACAAGATTTCGATATTGTATTAGGCTATGATGAACAACTAGTTATATACTTTAAACTTTAATAGAATATATTTAGTTTGATAGTTAAAGAAGGCATAAACTTATAATAATATGATGCCTAATTAAATGATATTGGATATTTTAGTAATTTTACACTGGAAGTCTGGGTTGATAGAGCAGCATTAGAAGTTTATGTGAATGGAGGAGAAGCGGTTTTCTCATAAAGATTCGTGGCATCAAAGGAAAGAGCAACGATGACATACACTAAAGAAGGCTTGTTAGAAGCATTCTTAGGACAAATAAAAGGAATTTATGATAAATCTGAAGAATAATTATCATGAATCATCATCTTTTAATTAAATATGGGCCATTTCAGATTATACCTTAGATTTAGGCTTATCATCTTATGACGGTAACTATTGTTTCCTCTATATCTTTCTTGATCTAATTTCACAAAATATTATTATCCCTATTATTATTACTCCCAAAACGATAACGAATGGCCAAATACTCAGTGAGTGACTAGTCGACGATCCTTAACAATCATAGTCTGCTAACTTTATTGTCTAGGAGTTTATTGTCATAAGTTTCTATCTAAAGAACGGTTATCCCAACTCAATATCTGATCCCTCTTTTTTGGATTTCACTCCTAATAAAGCCTTGCCTCCAGGACCAAGATAAAGGTAGTTTTTTGGTATTACTTCAATTACCTCAGTTCCGACATGAAACTTCAAAATAGGGAGGTGTGCCAGAAGTTCACTTATTTGGGAATCTGAAATCAAATATTCTTCGTTATCTTATAAACTATAAAATCCTAGTTTTTTAAAGATCTCAGAAAATTATCTTAATTAAATGTTAAATACTTGAACTATGTTTCTGGTAATCCTATATAAGGAGTTATTGAATCAAAACTTGCTTTAATACCTGTAAGATTAACGCTACCAAGAATTCCAATATCTAGAGTTTCAATATCAATCTAATAGTTGTTTTCATATTTGAGTATTCTATAGTTTGTCTTGTATGAGTCCTTACTGAAAAATCCTTTAGAGTTTCCATAACATAATGTGAATTGATCATTTATTAAAGGAAATGATGGATTTAGTGAGGTCTATCTGAAGGCGCCTAATCCTAAAAATGATCTTGAAGCATTTTCGTAAGCATAGATAATTTAATTATCCTAATTTACTCCATAAATGTCAGTAAGAGATCCATTTTTAATGTGTAATGGAAAATTGTGTCCATAATTAGTATCATTAAAATAACATATGTTTTCTAGGCATTAGCTGCAATTATAATTAAAGTAGGTGTGATCACATAAGATTGATGAACCACTAATATTTGCTGATGTAAATTGCCTCTACATATCTAGGATTAGATCAACATTATTGAATGAAAGTGTAAATCCGAATCCATAAAGGTCTTTAGAACCATATTGCTTTAATGGGAAGTTAGCATTAACTAATGAGAGTAAATAAACTATTAGCATTTTTTTAATATATAAAATAAATTTTTGTTAATCATTATCTTTCTCTCTCTGTAACAAATATTTCATTCTATACAACATAAATAATTATATCAGTTTCTTTATAGCTTACTTATATAAAATTAGTATTTACATGTTATTCTATTTAATTGTGTTTAATCTAATAATTTTGCTGTAGATTGTATGATTTATATTATGTTTCCATTTTTAGTCTCTGATAGGGTCCCTGAACTCTTTTATTTCATAAATACTCAATTTACTTATTTGATTTTCCCTTAACTATCCAAAATCAATTATCCCCGAATTCCATTGTCATCCATTGTATAATTTATATTTATTAATTAGAAATTTATATAATTTGTTTTTAATAATTAATTTGTTTTAAATGAGTTCGGAATTAAAATCCATCTAAAAAAGTCCGTCATAGAAAAAAAGATTTGGAGATCTTTTTGCCTTTAGTACATTATAATACTACACTCTACCCTCAATTTACATACTTATATTCACCATAAGTAAATTCCATTAAAACTATTGGATTGGCCTATGGATTGTCTATACATTGATACCATTATGTGATGAAATCTTCCCAATTGACCTTAAGAACCCAACACTAGAGGAATAAAAGTAATAATAGCCATATTTCTATTAGATAACTCGAAGGATAACTAAGGTTCAAACTTCCTCTATATACATGCATATTTCTAGATTGGTTCAACTTATTCTACACACTGAATTATCTGCTTACAGGACCAGAGATAACATACCTTAATGTATGATATTAATATTATTTCATAGTTATTCGCCTTTCTAGTATTAAATGGAAATCTTGCCGCATCAAATATTAATATATCACATGAGTTAATTCATAAAGATGATATTTTGGATTAAATTATAGGAACTATTACACTGTGGAGAAATATGTATTTACACTTCGCCATCGAACATATCTATGGTCATCATAAACATGTAGCCACACCAATGGACCCTGCTAGCTCTAGGAAGGGATAATCAGTCTATTAATTCTTGCCTCAAACTGTAGTTGGATCATATATTAGTGCTTGGAAAATTGAAAACAATAGATGCTTACTCAAATACAAAAACTAATACTGCTTAAATAATATGATGATATGGTATACTGGAAGTTATTTTATTTTACCTATTATCTTTTTGTACTATTATGGCTTTGTGGGAATGATTTATTTCCTATTCACAGTTTTCAATGGCATATTATATTTAGAAATCGTCAATTATATCGAGCACTACGGGTTATCAAGGAAGGAAATATCACCTGGAGTCTATGAATAAGTCAACATCACTCATAGCTGGAATGCACCTCATAGATTATCAAATTATTTGTTGTTCAAACTCTAAAGACACTCAGATCACCATGAGAATGCTTACAAACCATACCAAACATTGTGTACTTATGAAAAGAGTCCTTAATTGCCTCATGGATACACTGTTTGCATTCTCGCAGCCTTAAATCCAAAACTTTGGATGAGTATTATGGATGAATCTATTGAAAGTTACTAGAAAAATGGAAAATATGTATAGAATGAAAAGGTTTAGAAATAGATACTAAGTTTCATATTCAAAATCGGAATTATAACAACCTCCATAACAGCCATCGGATTTTTATGAATATTAATGAATTAAATTGCATTTTATTATGGATCACATCTCTTCTATCTCATTCTATATTTGTTTTTAGATAGGCCACTAGTTGCTATATGGATCCTATTTTGTATCATTCCACTGATTGATGATTTTCTCCCTAGAGATCACAAAGCTCCTACTGCAAAAGAAATGAAGTAAATTATGATCAAAATTTTAGAGAGAATGAAAATAAATTATCATTTAAACTGCCATTATATACATTTGTAGCCTTAGATTGGCTGTGGATGCTTTTTACCATAAATTATCTTGTTGCCTAGAACCCTGGTATTTTAAATGTATAAATTTTCTATATTTAGACAATTATAATTATATATGTTTTAGGAGGATTAGGATCAATGAACTTAACTGTTGCTCATGAACTCTTGCATAAGGATAATAAACTTGATAAGTTCATAGGGACTTATAGCATGATTAAGAATTTATATTAACATTATACTTTGGAACATGTATTTGGCCATCATAGACATGTTGGGACTCCTCTTGATGCTGTAAGTGCAGTAAAAGGATTGACATTTGACAAATTTTTTATTCCTGCTATGATCTAATAATACAAGGAAGCATGGACATTTGAAAAACACTTACCAATTTTAGAATAAAAAATGTTTTTGTATACCGTACAATAAATAATTATGATATTAATCATGTACGCTCTATTTGGATTATTTGGAACACTTTATTTTATTGTTTAGGCTATTATATCAGTAAGGTTTCTTGAGATAGCTAATTACGTTGAACACTATGGATTAAGGAGAAAAGAAGTAACCCCTGGTTTATATGAACCGATTTAACCCAAACATAGTTGGAATGCCACTCACAGCATAATGAATTATGTACTGTTTAAATTGTAAAGACACAGTGACCATCATATTCATCCATTTAGGGAATACTAGAATCTAATCATAGAATCAGATTATCCTTAATTACCTTGCAGCTACTTAGCAGCATTAAATTTAGCAAACTTTCCTTCCGTTTGGTTTGATGTTATGGATAACCTAATTGACAATAAAGACTATCTCCCTACTGCTGTTGGTAAAGTAAGGAGTTTTTAGTTAAAATAATCTTTAGTATTGACTTTATGCGGATTAACTTAATTATTATTTTGATTATAATCATAATAGTTTTTAAAATTCATTATCTTTAGTTACTCCTCCATTTTGGGCATCATCTAGGATCTTTTTAATTTATTTAACTTTTTCATACTCTTCCAACTTATGAGTCTTTTCCATCCGATCTAGATCAGCATCTTTCTCGTTTATTCGCTCAAATATCTTTTAGTACACAATCTTTTCCTTTTTAGTAGAGTATTCACTAAAATTAATCATATAATACAATGAGCATTAGTTGAGATAGTTTTGAATATCATTTATTTAATCTTAGGTTTTGATAAATTTCTCATCATCCAATATCTTCTAAAACAACACCTTAGCCTCATCTAGGAGTCTTCTCTCGAACATCGATCTAGCGATTAGAATTTTTGCTAAAAAATATACATATTTTTTTATACCCTTTGTATTGAATGGACTAATAATGAGGGCACTATTACATAGATCCTTAACTACATGCCATTCCTTCATCTTTAATGCACATACTGCCTGGTTGAGATAGGACTTCGTAGATTGGCTATACATATAATTGCACTATTCTTCAGTCCACTTTTATTTTTGTTCATTTGGAATCCCATCTGAATATACCCTTATTTGCTTATATAAATCAGATGCCTCCTTATATTATTCCTTCTAAAATAATTATTAAGCATTCTTGTTGATGACTTCAATCTAATTTGATCTATTCTCAAATGAATTTGTCAAATGATCAAATTTTTCGACAACCTTAATCATGTCTATAATCCAGATCTGATCCTTATCAGCCTTAGACTTATCTTCTTCACTTACGTATTGTACTACTTTATTTTCTGTCTAAAATTCAAGCTACTCTAATGATTTTCTCAAAATAGGACTAACCCTGAAAACAGCTTTTTCATTCAATTCCATGTTTCTCAGTGACAAGTGTATTCCACAAGCCTTGTTAAGGTCTGATTTCAGGTTTATTTTGTATTCCTTTCCGAGGTTATCCTTACAAACTAATTTTCCATCTAAATATCTCTCCTCAATTGTATAATATATGTAATAGTTTTCATGTTCAAATTTCTTTAAACCAGGCCTTGAATATGGAGTATTCTCATATTTCCACAATCCCTCGTATACTTAGACTTTGGGACATTTGTAAATTGGAGCCATATCGATTATCATTATAATTAATTATATAAGCTGAATGAGTATATAAAATTTAATTTTAACAAAGATATTTGAATAATAATTATGTAAAAGAATTTTATCGTTTTTTACTACATTCCTAATCTGCTTTATGCCCTAACCTTCTATTTTATCGATTAGCCAATCGTTGTTTTATGGGTGCTTTACGTGTTAGTGCCATTACTTGATAGTTTTTTCCCTTAAGATTGGGAGAATCCTATAAAGGAAGTAGAGGAGTATTTATTTTATACAATTAAAAGGAAAACCAGCGGAACCTTAAAATTTAAGCTACCACTTTATACCACTTTGATTCTAGACTGGGCCCTAAATTTTTATTCTCTTCATAAACTTGTTCACGATGGTGGTATGTCTTCATTAAATGTAAATATTTCTCTATTAACCACTTTAAATTAAATAGAGAGGCCTGTTAGTGTATTTAGTAGGAGCGTTGTCTGTTTTCAATGTTGGGATAGGTCATGAGCTCTATCATAAAGATTAAAAATTTGACAAATTTGTAGGAACCTATACTATGATTAAGAACCTCAAAACACACTACGCATAAGAGCATGTTTTTAGCCACCATAGGTATGTTGGAACAACTTTAGATCCTGTCAGTGCACCAAAAGGAACATCTTTTTATAGCTATTTTGGATAAGCAATAATAAATCAATACACATGCTGCTGGAAGATCGAAAGGGATAAACCATTACTGTCGAAGAAGATCTTTCATTACACTTTGGAATACATTTTGTTTACCCTGTTTATTTATCATTTTTATGGCGGATGGGGAACATTCTACTTTTTAATTTGGGCTTTCCTAGCATCTTATTCAGTGATTGCAGCTGATTATAGCGAACATTATGGTTTGAGAAGAAAAGAAATCTCTCCTGGCTGTTTTGAACCCGTTCAGCACAAACATGCTTGGAATTCAGCTAACATATTTTCTAACTACTTGCTCTTGAAGATATAAAGACATAGCGATCATCATGTTAACCCATATAGAGATTACTAAATCTACACATTAAAGAGGATTATCCCATATTCCCTTGCAATTTCCTTACAGCATTGCTATTGACGTCGTTCCCTCAAACATGGTTTGACATCATGGATCCTCTAATTGACAATATGAAAGAACTCCCGAATGCAAGGGCAAAGGTGTAGTAATTTATTAATAAATTTTCCTTTATTGCCACTCTTCTTTCAGTTGGAACGGTATTAATTTGAGTAGAAATTTAATTTAAATTAAATATTTAATTGTTTCCTTCTATTATTGAAACTTGGGTGTGGATTGCTTCCTTAATTACCAAATGCATTTATACTTTAGAAAGAAGCCATCCGTTAAAATTTTGATTAAATTTTAAATAAATTTTTACTTATTGCCCTTCAAAATTTTGATTAAGATATTTTAAGATAATATTAATTAAATTTATGCAAAAAAATAAAATCGTTTTTTACTACACTCCTCATCTGCTTTATGCACTAACTTTCTATTTCCTAGATTAACCCATGGTCGTACTGTGGGTTCTCTAAGTCTTAGTGCCGCTTGTGGATGAATTTTTGCCCTAGGATTGGGAGAACCCCATAAAAGAGATTGAGGAGTAAATATTTTGAATAATCATTTCATTAGGAAAACTAGCGACAGTTTAAAATTCAAGCTGCCTCTCTATACCATAGCAATCCTTGATTGGATTCTCACGTTTTACTCTATGGATAAGCTTGTTAATGGTGAGATGAATTCATTGAATGTAATTTATATTTATTATCAATTCCAATAGAGAGGACTTTTGGTTTATTTAGTTGGTGCGATGGCTCTATTTAATATTGGGATTGGCCACGAGTTCTATCATAAAGATCAAAAATTTGATAAATTTGTAGGAACTTATACCATGATTAAGAATCTTAAAACCCACTATGCTTAAGAACACGTCTTCAGCCATCATAGACATATCGGTACATCATTAGATCCAGTTAGTGCACCAAAAGGAACTTCATTCTATAGTTATTTTGGATAAGCCATCATCAACTAATATATGTGTTGTTGGTAGATTGAGAATGATAAGCCGCTCTTGTCAAAGAAGATCTTTCATTATACTATGGAATATATTTTATTAACCCTTTTTATTTATCATTTTTATGGTGGATGGGGAACATACTACTTTTTGATATGGGCCTTCTTAGCATCTTATACTGTAGTTGCTGCTGATTATACTGAGCATTACGGCTTGAGAAGAAAAGAAATTTCGCCAGGATGCTTCGAACCCGTTCAACACAAACATGCTTGGAATTCTGCTAATTTATTTTCTAACTATTTACTTCTGAAACAATAGAGACATAGTGATCATCATGTTAATCCATACAGAGATTACTAAAATCTCCACATTAAGGAAGATTATCCGATATTCCCTTGTAATTTTCTTTCAGCAATATTATTAACATCATTTCCTTAAACCTGGTTCAATATTATGGATCCTTTGATTGATAATAAGAAAGAACTCCCTAATGCCAGAGCAAAAGTGAAGCAATTTTAATATAAATTTTCCGTTATTGCTACCCTTATAGCAGTTGGGACAATTTTAATATGAGTACAAAATATAGATATTAAATAAAAAAAACTAAAATTAAAATATTTATTTAATTAAATTTTAGGAATGAATTTCCTTCCATTTTATTATGGCATTCTCATTATCTATGGAATAGCTTTTTACTTCATAGAGTATCCTTTAGTTTCAATATTCCTCATATTTGCAGTATTACCGTTGATTGATGAATCAATGTCCTCAGACTTTTAAAATCCAGTAAAAGGAGTCGATAAGTAATATCCTTAACAAATTTATATAGAGAAACAGAAGGACTCTTAGCCTTTAAACTTCCTCTCTATGCAGCCACACTAGCAGATTGGTTATTTATGTTTAGAGTCGTCACATACTTGACCTACTCCGAGGTGGGGATCATCAATGTAAAAGTTTTTTCAATAAATTAGTAAATCGCGCTATTGATTTTAGCAGGCAATTTAGGTGTATTAAACATAAATGTTGGTCATGAATTATTACATAAAGACGACAAAATCTAAAAATTCATAGGAACATACACTTTGTTGAAAAACTTGAATGTTCATTATTCATAAGAGCACGTTTTTGGACATCATAGATATGTTGCCACTCCATTAGATCCAGTTAGCGCTCCCAAAGGAACCCCGTTAACAAGCCATTTGCTTCCTTGCCTCAAGAATACCTACTTATAGGCCTGGACCTTTGAATCACACAAACCATTGTAGGAGCAGAAGATGTTGAAATATACAACTCAATATGTCTTAATGATCCTATTTATGACTTATCTGTTTGGATTAAAGGGAGGATTCTACTTTTTTGTTTAGGCGCTTTTGTCAATATTTGCAATCATAGGAGCAGATTACACTGAGCATTATGGTTTGAGAAGAAAGGAAGTGTCTCCTGGAACTTATGAACCATTTCAAGCTAAACACAGTTGGAATTCATCTAACACCATTTTAAACTATGTCCTTTTCAAGGTATAGAGACACAGTGATCATCATATGCACCCATTTAAAGAATATTAGAATTTAACAATCGACAAAGATTATCCAATATTACCATGTAGCTTCTTGTTAGCATTAGTATTGGCTGCATTCCCAAATGAGTGGTTCTATGTTATGGATGATTTGGTGGATAATAGAAAGGGATTAGATTAGGCTCGATAAAGATTGAAAAAGTTCTTATATAAGTTTGCCCTCGGGACAGGCACTGCCGCTATGATAAGTATGATAATATGATTCAATTAAAACATCAAACATAAATAAAAACAAAATCATTATTAAAAAACTTATAATCTCTCCTCGTATAGTCTGAAAAACTCTTAATCAACATATAGCTAATACTGAATAAGTTCCAAGAATTCTTTTTCTAATTCAGACATTTCTTTTACTGTTATGCCTCCTATTTTAGCGTAGTATTCGTTCTTATAATACTCGTCATCATAAAATTTAATAGCAATCATGATCGCCACGATCAAAAATCGATGGATGCAATATGAATTCAATATTATTTCGGTATTCAATTCTTAAATCCTATCTAGATAGATTAGTGCTAAAACAAAACACTATTCTGATGCTTTTGAGTATTTTGCTATCCTTAATAAATATGCATCTATGTCTATTGCAGGTACTTTAATTGAATGAAATTTTGTCAAACAAGTATTTAACGTGTTAGTTTCCTCTATGATTTCCTCCAACACATTTGCTATGTTATTTAGGAGTGATTGAATATCTCTTTGAGAATTTATTTATGACATATATATTATTATTTTTTCTTTATTTGATTGTTTAATCCTTTCTAAAAATTATGACTATTTTATATTTTTTTGTAAAGTCATAACGCATGTTTAAAGATGACTGGATATATTTTAATTATCCCAAAAGAATTATGACAATAAATTTAAATCATGCTTCATCCCATCCCAAAATAACGTAAAAGAATTATAAAGAAATATTTTATATCATGTTTATAATATTCATTATAATAATATTATTCCTATCAATATTTTTAACATTATAGATTTTGACACCTGTGTTTGATTTGTTGAATTTGTCTGATTCGGGGATGTATTATTCTCTATTAAATTTGGATAGCATGCCTCACATTTACTAGAATTTGGATTCCATGTATGTGTATATTGACTATTCAAATAACATTAGCTAGACGAAAATTAATCTCCTGTTATTTAAGTGCACTTACCATTGACTACTTGGCAATAAATTAAAGATGTCTAGTTGAAATTTGAGTAACTGTTACAAATCACTTCACTTTAAGACTAACATGTAATTTGTTAACATTTATCGTTTGAATAATTGCAATTATTTGGATATTTCAAGCATGTTTATTAATCAAGATTAGCATCAGAGCATTAAGATATTCTTTTGCATACTTATCCATTAAATGTGCAATCTCCATCATTACCTCCAGAATAGCAGGCAACTCTTGTTTTGTAAATAGAACAATTTTCCTTAAGAATACAACTAGATCCATTGGAGATACAATTAGTTCCTACTGTAATGCATTCTGAGGTGGTTAGATATTGATAGTCAGTACAAACCTTATATCTACAAACGGTTTTATCCCAAATGCAATCTCCTAATAATCCTTTGTAGCAGAATTCTTTAGTTTTGTAAGCTGAACATTATCCATTTAAATTTATACATTGCTCTCCATTTGTAGTGCAAGGCTATATTGCATTAAATTGACTGCAACCCAAGATGGTTGTTCTATTCACAATAGCATCTGAGCACTAAGTATTCCTACAAGCTTATAATTGATTTTCCCAGACGCAATTGCTGTCAGTTCCTCCTGCCTCACATGATAATCTTGTGGTGTAAAATCTGCATTTCTTCTTATCCATGCATGCTGTACCATCGCTAATACAGTCCTTTCCAAAGGATTAACACTCTTTTAGAGTTTTCCCTGATGCATCTGAACACATTCTAAATAGTTAACATTAATTTGTTGGAGACCATCCACATTTGCCGTCGATTCCTGTAACACAAGATACTTATTAGGTGTATCTGCTGCATAATGTAAATGGTATGCAGGTTTTACCATCTGTTGTGCATTAGTTTGATACCAATTAACAATACTGATGATTATCGCTGATGATATCTTAACATTTAGTATAATTATAGCATTGGCCCTAAAATGTATTTGATTAAATCCATGTGCATTAGTTAGATTTACATATGTTCATCTCCAGATAACCAGAGCAATTGGTAATCGAACCGACACAATATTTTCCATTGGTGATGCATCCTTTTAAGAAAGTGTCACAATCTGATGTTGTGGAATACAAACCATCCTGGCATTTAAGGACTCTACAAATTCCTTCAACTGTACACCTATTTCCTAATTCAGGAGTATAAGCATATAAACACGCCTAAAGAGAGTAATTTGCACACTTTGATATTGTCAAGCACCCGTTACCAGAAGTGGTGCACAATTTGTTTTAGTTTTGACACTACTAATGAGTTGTGTATGAAGCATTCAAATCTTCACATAAAGCGAATGTGCATATTGCTGCTGACCACTTGCATATACTTTTGACTGAGTATGAATTCACGCAGGTACTGTATCCATCACTTGTGTAATCTTGGCAAATTGGTTATATAGTTCTGCAACTGCTTGCCCATGTGCAATTCTATAAGGGAGCAACACATTAATTGCCACTCAAGAATAAATCACATGTTGCTGTGGCCTTTATTGTGCAGCCAAGTCCATGAGATAAGCAAGTTGGATGATAGGCGATACATTAGACATGAGTATTATATGTATTTGGTGCTTCTGCACACACTCTTTAAGCACATGCAGCAACAGTGCTGCCGTTAGTTCCTTTACAAGGGCCATCACTTGCTAAATAATCCCAACATGTTGTTGTTGTTCCCTAATATGAGGCACAAGTTCCATAATTTATACAACCAACTCCAGCATTTTGATTTTTTACGCAATTAGGATTTGTAGTTCCGTAAGGTTAAGGAATATGACTAGCGCATAAAGCATCTGTTGTTGCTGTGGTGTTGTCCGTGCATAGTCTATTCTTGCAATTACCTCCTGATCCTACCCAACACAAAATAGTTTAGTTAGTTCCTTTGAAATTTTGGCATGTTGAAGATGTCCCTGTATAAGATGAGCATGGCTCAGATCGATGAATGCATCCTGGATTTCTTGTTAAACAATTTAGTGAATAGTTTCCACAAACAGTATCACTTGTCGATGTCGTATTATTTGAGCATTCCAAATTGTCACATTGATAAGTTGTATCCAATGTGCAAAATGATTTGAAAGTTGTGCAGTCTGCTATCACTCTAGATGATGGAGCTGATACGCAGACTCTACTAGAGCAATTAGATCCATTTAAATATGTGCAAAAATTTCCAAATGAATCTTTAAGTGTTGAACAATAAGCTACTTTATCAGTTGTGTACGCAACATATGTGCAGTCTGCCAAAGGTGCACTACAATAACTTCCAGATGTGTATGAGCAAGTCTATCCGCTTATACTATATGTTTAGCAAGTTTAACTACTATTACTAGAAAGAAATTTTCCACAAGAAGTAGTTAATACGCAAGTTGTCAATCCTGATTAATATGTACATTAAATTCCATTTGAGCTTTTATAGGTTTCACACTCTGTCTTTTATGTATTAGTTCCAGTAGAAATAATGCTGTATGCACAGTCTGGCAAAGGATCGGAACAATTCAAATTTGGGTTAATATATGTGCAGTTTATTGAATCGTCATTAATAGTTTATTAGCAGTATGTTAATTTATTGATACTTGTTAACTTATCTAGAGGGATGACTTATTGAACACACACCTTTGATTATGAACATGTTGTTCCTGTAATATAAGTACAATATTATTGTTAATATTATGAATAGATCAAAGATTTGCAGTAAACAATTTTATCTGAGATGGTGGTTCCTATTGCATAATATGCACATACTGTAGTCAATCGGTAACAGCTAGTTCCTGAAAAAGCACAATTTATTCCAGTTGTATTAACGAAACTCTAGCAATATTGGTGTTTTTCTACAGTTGTTGAAGCGTTATAAATAGCGTAGGTGCAATTAGTTATTTTTGCAGCGCAAGTGGTTCCTGTTAGATAAACACATGACAATGATTTAAGCTATTTTAAGCAATAGTTATATTTTTCGGAATCCGTTGATCCATATGCATTAATAGTAGTGCAAGTTGCTGAAGAACAATAATTGGCCTACTTTGTTTGATCATATCTGCAAGAGTTACTGGAATATAAAGCAACTTAGCAATATTGGCTTAGCTAGTCTTTTTAAGCCTAAGTCAAATCAGAGCAAGTGGTAGTGGTAGTATCTGAACCTAAAAACCAACATTACTTTGATGAAGTTGCTGTTATTTTGTCACAATAGTATTATCTATCGACTACAGCAGTCCCAACTGCAGTATAGGTTGAGCAATCAGTAACAGTTGTTGCAATGCAAAAATTGCCTGAACTATAATAACAACTAGAACTATTTGTATCTAATTTTAATAAACAGTAGGTTTATTTATTTGCTGTGGTATTGCATGATGATGATGACACATTAGAACATGTAGTTGAGTTAGAGTAATAGCAACTGACTCCCGAAGAATTTTTAAATTTAAAACATAGAACCGCTCGTTCTGCTATTGAGCCAGAGACCTTTTAAAAACAGTGAATATAAATAAATACTTGATAAGATGAGCAACTGCCTGGTAGTTCTGTACAAGCAGCGTTTGTACTAGTCTGCGTGCATTGTGCTCCCGAAGTTGATGTGAGAGTTTAACAGTAATTAATCTAATCTGTCTGTGTGTCACCAACATAAGAATATGCAGAACAACTCGCTGCACTTGTACATGTTGATCCGCTATTGTAACTACATGATTTTCCATCACTTGATCTATTTGTTTAGCAAAATAATTATTTTGCAAGCAATGTCGAAATACAATAGGTAGTCGAAAGAGATGAATATGTGCAAAAAGTAGTCGAATTGGCCTAAAGTTTTACACAATATTATATTTTCTCCACTGTGGAAGTTCCATAAATAGTATATGCGCAACCAGAGAGTGGATCTGAACAATTACTTCCTGATGAATATGAACAATTATATCCTGCAGAGTTAGTAAGGTTTTAGCAGTATTATTAATTTTAAGTCGAGGTTCCGCTAACTGTGTAGCCACTGCAATTAACTTAGACATCTTAACACTATGCATTTCCAGTATATCTACAAGTCCCTCCTCTGTATTTTGAACAGATAATTGAATTTTAATTAATATCAGAAGAGTAGGCAGCATAATCAGTGCACTATGTGCTGACATCGCAAGCTGTCGTCGAAGCAGCCAAAATGCAGTATTGACCATTGAGTTTGATACTCTGACAAAGTTCTTATTATTAAGTAGTCGAAAATAGTGTTATACTAGCGCAATCAGCAGGTAGATCATCACAGTTTGAGTTTCCAAGATAAGCACACCTACCGCAACTTGAATTCGTATAGACTGACAGACATGAGGAAATTTTTGATGTTACTGTACCTCCACTAATTGTATAACTGCTACAGCTTGATAAATCTATGCAAGTGGTTGAATCCAAAATGCAAGTAGACCCAGTTTAATTCTATAAGAGTCTGCAAGAAGCACTGTCTGTACCACCGGTAGCAGAACAAGCATTTGTTGATAAAGAGCATGTAGTATCTGATGCAGTATAGGTGCAGGTTTAACTGCTTGCCCCACAAATTGAACTAGAAGAGTATTTAAGATTTGAGCAATATGCTTCTTATCCAGATGCAGGAGTTATATATTGAGTGCAGTTATTATCAGCAGGTTCTGAGCAAGTAGAGCCAGAAGAATAGATGCAATTATACCCAGCTGTGTTTGTATGATCCTAACATATTTTTTATTTATCTGCAGTTTCGGATGCTAAAATATCATATGATGAGCAACTTGCTTATGTAGGCATACAATAGAAACCACCACTATATCTACAAGGATAGCCAGTTGAATCTAAAAATTGCCTACAATAACTTAAATATTCATCTGTAGTGGTCCCTACAGCATAGATGTAACAGGATTAGAAGGAGCTTAACTGAATGTTTGCGCAACTCGACTATAAAGTTTAACAAGTAGTAGGAGTTAGTTCAGAGTAGGTACAATAGGCTGATGTATTATTGTATTTAAATCTAGAACAATATTTCATTTTATCAAAAAATGTCGTGCCATGTGGTGTATAGGCACAACTATTTGAACTGACACCACAGGTTGATGAACCATTAGTAAATGTGCAATATAAATTATCTGTACCTACAAGTTATTAGCATAATTGGCTATTATCAGAGTCAGTTCCTGAACTAGTACTATAACCAGTGCAAACTTATTAAGGAACACATGATTCAGATCTATCATACTAACATTATAAGGTAGATGATGAATAATAATTAGCACAATAAAGGATTTTTGATGAATCATCAATCCCTATAGCAGGATACCCACAATTGGAGAATGGAGGTTTCTCTAATACTTATAGTATTGCACAAGAAGTAGTTGCTTTACAAGTACTACCTGTATCGTAAGTACAACCATTTCCTGTAGTGTTATTTTTAAGTAGAGCGCATGATGAAATTTTATCTGCTGTAGTTGTGGCAACCAGCGTATAAGCATTACACAATTTTAAAGTATCACAAGTTGTCGATCCAATCAAAAATATACATTCTCCTGTTGCTGGTTTTAATGATTAGCAATAAATGGCTTTTAAGTAATTTGAAGCTCCCTAAGCAGTGAAGTCTGTGCATGATGTAGGAGTAGCACAAGTTGTCCCTGAAGCAAAAAAACATGATTTAGCACTAGAATCTTAAACAGATTAACAACTAACAATTTCATTTCCTGAAGCAGCAAAGTATGTGGTACATGGTCCTACAGCAACACAATTATTTGAACCATCAACATAAGTGCATTTAGAACTTATCCCCAATAAACCTGTACAATATGTGAACTTAGCTGACGCTGTGCTTCCATACGCTAAATACTAGCAGTTGGTAGTTGAAGTTGAACAAACTGCTGCACTAGCAACAAAGGAGCATGCCTGAAAACTTGAATTCAATTTGTATTGACAAATATAAGTATTGTCATTGTCATCTGCACCTCCAGGAGTGTATGATTCACAAACCTAATTATATTTATAAAAAAAATACTGATGCAATTCCACATTTTCCAGTTCCTGAGATATAAACACAAATTCTATTGTTTGTTGCCTATTTGAAACTTGCACAGTAAGTTGTTTTGATAGTATCAGAGGCTCCTATGGCTGTATATGAACACTCTGCTGATCCTGTGCCTATCTCTGCACAGATTGTTCCAGAAGAGAATGTACAAAACTTACCTGTTGTATTGGTTAGAGTTTAACACAATGTTGCTTTGGCCGTATCATCTGCTCCACTAATTGTATAACTCGCACAGCCTGTAGCATCAATACAAGCACCTGATCCAACATACCTACAAGTTGGTAAGTAGGAAGTGCAATCTAATTGTTATGTAGGGGTTGGAACGTCTGCACAAACCTTGTCTCTACAAAAATGTGATATTTTTGTGCACCTTCTATCATTACCTTTGAGTATTTCGCATTAGGGCAAAGTGCCAGCAAATGAGCTACAGGTTCTTGTTGATATGACACAAGTTGTTCTATCTGTCACACATCCTGGTACTTATGTATCACAAGCACTTACAGTTGTTCCTGAAATGTCTGTACATAATTTATTTCTACAGGCTGTTGTTGCTGTTGCTCCCACATCATTATAGCACTAATATGATCCAGTTTATCCATAGAATAAATTGCATTAAGCTTATGTACCTTTGTAAGTAGTACAGGGTTCAGTATTCGGAATGCACCCAGCTCCGTTAGTTACACAACCAGTTAGATAGGTTTCACAATCAGGGTTGGTAGTTGAGGTTGTATTATGAGTGCATATCCTTACTAAGCAAACATCAGTAGACACTGCAGTGGGTAAATTAGCACATTTGATTGTCCCATTCAATCCCATAAAATTTTCACACTATGATCTTATCCCCAGATAGGATGAACAAGGTAATCCTCCATCTATACATCCTGCACCATTCGTTCTACAAAGAGGATTTATTACTGCGCAAGCTGTGTT